>SJYX01010156.1:251052-286196 GCA_006410675.1 Oreotragus oreotragus | reverse complement strand
TTCATGGGATTTTCCAGGCAAGAATACTGGAATGGGTACCCACGCCTTCCTCCAGGAATCTTCCTGACCCAGGGATCAAACCCAAGTTTCCTAAATTACAGGCAGACTCTTTACCATCTGAGCCACCAGGGAAGCCCATCTGTAAATAAATCAGCCTGCACAGTACTGCATCTGTCTCTTATACACATCTAGATGTGTATAAGAGACAGATATAGCCCCATCCTTACATATGCAATGCAATCACTGCCGTGATCACAAAGGAAAAAACCTATCAGACATTTTAAATTAATCATTTTATTTATTAGAAAATGAAATCACGAGACAGCCTGTATTATATTTCAGAGGTCAAGCTAGTCAAATTTAAAATGTTTTTGTGCTTTGAAGTAAGCTTATTTTCCTTTTTAAAATCAATTAAGAACTACATAAGAATGTATGTTTAAGATTAAAAAGACGACACCCTTATAATACTAATATTTCAATACAGAACAATTTTACAGACATAAGATTCTTATTCTGAAAATATCAATTCTAAAAAAATATATAGTTTAGCTTTACTCACCTTGCATTGTTCAGCGTTTGTCCAAAAAGCTCATTTTGTAAAATATTTGGTGGGGATGAAAAAACCCCATGAAAATGAGATAAGACAGAGTTGCAGACCTGGCGCAATGTCTCAAATTGCATTTTCCTTCCTTTTTTTTTTTCCTTCTCTTATTTTTCCTTCCTTTTTTTTTTCCTTCTCTTATTTTTCCTTACCACCTGTCTTTAAAGTCATCTATTCGCAGACACCATCAAATAAAAACATGCCAATCAAGTTCCATATTTCTCCTGAGCTCTGTGAAAACTGTGCTTAAATGAGCAGAGGTTGATAGTTAATTGTACAGTCATTATTCTTCTAATTCAGTCGTAGAAGATTCAGCGCCCGTGCGGCTTTCGGCTTTCTCCTGACTGTAGCAAGAATTCTAAACAGCAGTGAGCTTTTTGGGCATTCCCAGCTGAAGTGTGAAGCTGAGCTGCTTTCATGGACTCTACTCATATTTCTCTAAGCCTATTAAAAACACGCAATGAATAGATGCTGTCGTCAGGAGTTTCAGCACATCTGGCTGCCAGCAATAAAATCTCAGAAGTAATAAAAATGGGCCAAGGTATCTTCCCAATGTTACTACTGGGTAAGAGGGAAAGAAATTATATATTCCTCAACCCTTTTCTCTTTCCCTGAAACATGAATAACTCCAGCAACAGAGTATATAGGTCTCATTAGTGTATAGGCTACTGCATAGGGCCAAAACATTCAAAAAATAAGCAGCTGATCCTTCCTTTAATATCATGAAACAATCAAAATATAACAGACAATAGGAGTTTTATTGCCTGCATTTGTAATGCCATACTTCGAAAGAGACATTTGGAAAACATGTACTTAGCTGTCTTAATCTCCTATTTAATTTTAAAATGTCTTCACCTACTTATTTTTAAAGGAAAGTGAATAATGTTCAGCTGGGCCCTTTTTAAAGGCCATACATAGTATGAAAGTGTTAGCATGCAGTCATTTCCAATTCTTTGCGACCCCATGGACTGTATAGCCCACCAGGCTCCTCTGTCCATGGGGAGTCTCCAGGCAAGGAAAACTGGAGTGGGTTACCATTCCCTTCGCCAGGGGATCTTACCAATCCAAGGATTAAACCTGAGTCTCTCTCATTGCAGGCAGATTCTTTACCATCTGAGCCACCAAGGAAGCCCATACATAGTATGATCTACATGATTATTCAAGTAATGCTAGAAAAAAAATTGTACCTTATCAATTAACACTGAAACAGCACACAGGAAATATGAACTTTCCCACAAATCAAAAAGATACAACTAAGGCTAGAGAGACTTTATCAACTATTATTTATTCCAATAATGGCGGTCACAGTATTTTTTAGAAGGATATTTCCTGAAGGCGCCAATGGTCTTAGAGTACCACAGATCACCATCCATTCTAAACGAGGAACTCTGGTTTAACTAAAATCTTAAGTTACTCTACATACAGGATCATCCATCTTTCTACAAAAGATGCTCTAAAAGTAGTGTGTAAACCAAATTTTAAAAATCAACTCACTTATAGGATGATCAATATATTTATTGATCTTTAACTGTTCCTAAATCATGACATTTCTTTAACAAATACATCTCTTTTAGCCCTTTTTCTCTCAACTTTTAGCCTTAACTTCTTCTATCCCCTTCCACACACATACCACTATCAATAAATAAGCACTTAAGTGCCTATTTAAATACACAAAACCTTTTTTATAAATAGTGAATTATTTTTGATGCAAATAAACATGTCACAAAATAACAACATAAAAGAAACAATACTAAAATTTTAAAAGATAAAAAGTAAACATAATAATATAAATTTTAAAACAACTAATTTACTTTTTTAATAAATTCAGATCTTCAGTAATGGGTTTGTCCTCAACTAAGAGAGGTCTGGTATAAGGCCTTCCCTGTTGGCTCAGACGATAAAGCGTCTACCTCCAATGCGGAAGACCCGGGTTCAATGCCTGGGTCAGGAAGATCTCCTGGAGAAGGAAATGGCAACCCACTCCAGTATTCTTGCCTGGAGAATCCCATGGATGAAGGAGCCTGGTAGGCTACAGTCCATGGGGTCACAAAGAGTCAGACATGGCTGAGCAACTTCACTTTCTTTAAGAGTGCTCCTATTTTGCTTATTATTTTATATTTTAACAGGTATATACTAATATGTTTATGAAATATACACACACAAAAAAAATCATAAACTGTTTTTGACTTATTAAGTAATAATACTTCTAAATTTTTTAATATTTGGAAAACATGAACAAGTGATCATTGCTACTATTTTATGGATGAAAAGAAACTAAGGTTTTAAGGGATTAAAGATTGCACAGCTTGTAAAAGAGTATTTGAATGAAGGTCTTTTACTTTGTGCTCCATTTCATATGCTTCTTGCCTATTATTCTATCTTCTATACACGTGCACACATGGGTACCCACACACACACACACACACATACACACTTGTATTTGTAAATAAAAAATAAGTGAAAGTGTTAGTCATTCAGTCAACTGTGACTCTTTGCAATCCCACCAGGCGCCTCTGTTCATGGGATTTTCCAGGCAAGAATACTGGAATGGGTACCCACGCCTTCCTCCAGGAATCTTCCTGACCCAGGGATCAAACCCAAGTTTCCTAAATTACAGGCAGACTCTTTACCATCTGAGCCACCAGGGAAGCCCATCTGTAAATAAATCAGCCTGCACAGTACTGCATTCCAGGCAGACGCTTTAACCTCTAAGCTACCAGGGAAGCCCCAATACATGAATAAGAAACCTATTTCCCAGCGATGCAATCAAGTATATTTCAAAGTAAACATGTCAAATTTTTTAAATTCACAAATAATTTTAAGTGGGTTTCTTTCATTTAACTCAGACAGAAGCAACCTGATGTGCTTCAAATTGTTAAGCCTCTGACTACAAGTTGATTTTTACACCTATGAAAGGTCAATTTCTATAAGTGGAAATATACATTTTTTTAAGTTCTTAATTTCTGAAACTTATAGTATCTGTGATATATCGATCCACATGTGTGTGTGTGTATGGATACCCAATGCCTTGTGGGTAGATTCAATTTTTATAAATAGGAGACTTCCCTGGTGGTACAGTGGATGAGAATCCACCTACCAATTTAGGGTACACAGGTTCATTCCCTCTTCCGGAAATATTCCACGTGCCATGGAGCAACTAAGCCCAGGCACCACAGCTACTGAGCCTGCATGCTGCAAATACTGAAGCCCAGGGGCCGAGAGCCAGAGAAGCCCCAGCAGTGAGAAGCTCACTCACCACAACTATAGAAAGCCCATGTGCAAAAATGAAGAGCTAGCGTAAGCAAAAGCAAATTAAATTTTTTTCATTCTTATAAATAATCCAAAGCCATTTTAAAGCAAATCTATTAAATAAGAAGGTGACTAAACTGCAAAACAGTCTGTCGTTAAAAAATTTTTTCTTTTATGTTTCAAAATTAAATCTTAAGGCAAGCTCACAGCAAGAGTTTCAAAAATGGTCTAAGCAATAGAAAGACTACTGGAATGAGCCTCAAAATGGCTTCTTCGAAGTAAATAATATAGCAGCTGCCTTCCTAGGAGCATTATTTTCCAGCTGTCACTATATTACACACAGTACTGGTCAGCTTCCTCACAGTTTCTTCAACATTCCAGAAGAGATTTCTCCCACTTGCCTACCTCACTATCACCTTTCACCTTCTCATACTCATCCTGAGGGGCTCAAATGTCACTTTCTCAAGAAGACTTTCTTTAACCTAGATTAGGTCCCCCATTATCCACTATCATGGTACCCTATACTTTTTTTCACAGCATTTGATAAAAGCATAACTATGTATCTACTTGAAAAAAAGTCTGCCTTTCACTCTCAGTTCCGTGAGATTAAGATGCACGTTTGTTTTATCTGTCTACCACAGTGCCTAGTAGAGAGTAGATGTTTAATAAATAAGAAGCCTAAATTTTATAAACTTTATGTTTTAGTCACATCACAAATTAGTACAGGAAACTGCTCAGAGCTTAATTTGGTTGTTAGTTTCTGGTTTGTTTTTTTGTTTTGGCCTGCCATATCATGTTATAAAGTTCATAAACACAAGAACAACCAATGTTCGCAACCAAA
The DNA here is from genome assembly GCA_006410675.1 of Oreotragus oreotragus. Classification (NCBI taxonomy): domain Eukaryota; kingdom Metazoa; phylum Chordata; class Mammalia; order Artiodactyla; family Bovidae; genus Oreotragus; species Oreotragus oreotragus. The sequence continues at coordinate 281,505 of SJYX01010156.1, read as the reverse complement.
AGCACTGTGCACTGGATGAATCTTGTGATTTGTTATAAATATCCTAAATATTATAAAGAATATTTATAGCTAATATTTGTTTTAAATTTTCCATATACTGCAGGCTCACAAGTAATATAAAATATCAGAGGCTTCTATAAGAACAGAAGAACATAGCACTTGAAGTCAAATGGCCTGGATGTAAGTACTGAGTCCAACCCTGCTGCTGCTAAGTCGCTTCAGTCGTGTCCAACTCTGTGTGACCCCGTGGATGGCAGCCCACCAGGCTCCCCCGTCCCTGGGATTCTCCAGGCAAGAACACTGGAGTGGGTTGCCATTTCCTTCTCCAATGCATGAAAGTGAAAAGTGAAAGGGAAGTCGCTCAGTTGTGTCCGACCCTCAGCGACCCCATGGACTGCAGCCTTCCAGGCTCCTCCGTCCATGGGATTTTCCAGGCAAGAGTACTGGAGTGGGGTGCCATTGCCTTCTCCGGAGTCCAACCCTACCAAGCCATAAAACCTCAGGATGTTCACTTTATATGGCTGAGCTATGTTTCTTCAAATGTAAAATAAACTACATCCCTTACTTAGGGTGTTACTATATCAAAACAAATGTATCTTATAAACTGTAAAGTATGCTGTATGTGGGCGTCACCTCACTGTGAACTATCTAAGGAATCAAATTATTGGGACCAAGATTCTAACAATAACGTTCCTGCTGCTGCCGCTTAGTCACTTCAGTCGCGCCCGACTCTGGGCGACTCTATGGACTGCAGCCCGCCAGGTTTTTCTGTCCACGGAATTCTCCAGGTAAAGAGTACTGGAGTGGGTTGCCATGCCCTCCTTTATGGGGTCGTCCCAGCTCAGGGATCAAACCAGCTCAGGGTCTCCTGCATTGCAGGCAGATTCTTTACCACTGAGCCACCAGGGAAGCCCAACAATAGCATTAGGTACCTTTTATTCATCATATTTATTTATGCAACAAATATTTATAGGATTTCTTTGTGCAAAGTTCTATATCTCTGTTCATTAGATGCCTAAGGGATAAAATGCTTATGCTTACCCTTTTCTGCAAAAATGAGATAAATTCAGAATGTCCTTCAAGTAAGGTCAGTTCCATACTTACATCTAGTCCTGCAGAGGCATTAACGCTCACAAATGGTATAGCTGGTAGCAATTGCTTTCTCTGTGGCCATTCTATTAGAAAATTTAGCTCCTCAATGGAAATAAGAGTGTTAACTAGAGTTCCCACAGAAAATGTTAGGAAACTTCAAGCATCACAGGCAATTTCATTAAAGATGACAGGGAAAAAGTCAATCAACACTAAAAAGTTAAACCTTTTTAAAGCAAATTTTCAAATAAAAATGATAACGTAATCTATTTTGCCTATTAAATTGGCAAAGTATTGGCTAGAAAGTCAGAGAATGGCCACGTAAATAAACTGCATTTATTGTCAGGACTGTATACTGATAGAACCTTTTGAGAAATATTAAGTAGTATTTGGCAAAAACTTTTAAAATGCTCAAACTCTGAGAGAACACTAGGAGAATAAACAATGAAATGTTGATATTGACTACTTCTGGGTGAAAATATCACAGAGTCATTTTCCATTATTCTGTAGCTTTTGGTACGCTATCCATAGGAAGACCAAAATGTAAACTACGTAACGTGGAGAATTCTGTAATTACAGTGAAATCTTTAACCATAATATATTATGATGCTAGCCCATAAACTTTTGCTTAGCAATGCTCAAGTAAATCAAATACTAGATTACTAGTTTTCACATGATTGGCTATATCCATCTCTGGGTCAGGAAGATTCCCTGGAGAAGGAAATGGCAACCCACTCCATTATCCTGCCTGGGAAATCCTATGGACAGAGGAGCCTGGGAGGCTACAGTCCATTAGTTCACAGAGTCAGACACAACTTAGTGATTAAAGAACAACAAATTAGCAGCGGTATCTGTTTTCTTCTTTATCAATAAGTTCTTAAAATTCTGTAATCAGTAAAACTGCTCAATTAGTACTATGAAAATCCAAATGAATGAGAAAACAAAATTTAGCACTAACTTCTTTACATTATCTTCAAAAATATTTGAAGTATAAGTCTTAAATTAAAATTATTATTATTTAGGAATCTTGGTTTACAAATGTCTAGTGTCAATAAGTGGGATATCTTAAGAAGTTTAAGGCAAACTCAAGAATTAGATGAATGAGTAAAAATTAAGAAATTATACTCTTCTTAACAGTACATGTGTCTAAGGCACAAACACTTATAGCATATTTAAATTTTATGTTCTAAAGATTTCTAGTTCCAAACAGGTCTGGATTTATTTTTAATGTTTAAGAGTAGCAAAGTATTTCGATTAAAATGCTACACACATGAAGACATCTAAATATTACTAATCAATTAATGAAATTATGTTATATAGTATGTATAATCCATAAGAAAAATCCCTGAAACATTAAAAGAATCTTTCATTTTCTTAAAATATAGATCTGTGGTTCTATCTATATAACAACTGCACTATCTCTTCTATTGTAATATTCTTGGTCCACTGACTTTCTGAACCATCTGATAAAAATCTAAGGCTTATAAGAAAGATGAAAGATGGCCCAGAGAACAAGATGTTTTTATATGCTTTGCAAATAAAAGTTTTGCATTGTAAATGTGTCCCTGAGGCAAGACCATGAGACCATTTACCTAAGGGATAACAAATAAACAAAGAAATAGGAAGAAGATGAAATTTCTAACAAAAAAAAAAAAAAAAAGGAAAGAAAAGACGTTCAATAAATGTAAACTGGCCTATGCTTCAACTTAGGGTGGACCATATAGTACATCCAGGAAAGAAACAGAGGAAGAGTAACCCGGATCTAAATAAGTACAAAAGTCTAAAGATTTCATATAAAAATCAGAAAGGAGTTTAGTTCAAAATACCTACAGCAGTTTTCATAATCAGCTTCTTAAAATGTGTTGATAGTGTTGTTTTCAGTTGTTTTCTGACATAAAAAAAAAAAAATTCTGTAACACTTCCCGGAGCTTAAACTCTGTATCCAATCTCCCTAGTTTCGATCACCGCATCAGAACAGACTCAACAGTTTCTACCATCTAATTCAGAAAGGAGAGGAAAAACAGTGAAAGCATCCACAAATGTATGAAATCCCACCGTCATTCTCATCTCCCTGATCCCTCTGTCTAGGCCAAATCTATAAGGGCTAACACCACTGCGCTGTAACCAAGTTGCAGAGCTAGGAGAAGGACTTTAGGGCCGCTTCAACAGTTCAAAGCAGTGCTTACCAGAGCAGCCGCCACATTCACCAGCTGGCAACAGCGGGAATACATTTCCCATCAGATTCAAGAATTAGGCTACAGGGTACCAACTCTAGATTTAAACTCCAGGATGAAAACATCCAGAGTGATTGTCTGCTCTGACACCCAAAAGGAAAGAGAACCAAGATCTCAGAAAATACAATCTGGTAAGTCCCTCCAGTATCAGGACTGCTCATTCTGAGTAAATATTCCCTTGATAACCATCAAGAAAATAACTGGAAGCAACACTACAACGTCAGGGAGCAAGATCCATATGAATAAGGTCCAACTCCACTTCTAATAGCTCCACTGTCTGGGAACCACAGTACAGAAATGATGATAGCCTTGGGACTCCAAGCACTCAACCTAATCTTGCAAACTGCCTCCATAAGGCACTCTACTACCTAGTAAATTCCAAGTATCCATAGATTCTTCATGAAAGAAATGCTGACTGCATATTGTCATTATATGAAAATGAAAAATGATAATCATTGGCACAACTATAAACGTGTTGTAGCAAAATAAGGGGGACAATGAAATACTATGCAATAAGACTGGCCTCCAAGAGTTCCCGTCCACAATGCCTTTCTTTCTTTTTTTATGCTTTTCCATCATGATGGAAGATAAGATATTGGTATTGAATATACACACTTCATTTCTTTCATACAATTTCCTTCTACTCATTATTTCATGAAATAAAGGAGGAGTTGGAGACATCATAAATACACCAAAAAATTATCTCACCACATGTGGATGCAAGAACATCAATTAGAAAGCCAATAAAGTAGCCAAAGCAAGATAATAGTTGGCTTGAATTAAAGATAGCAATAAAATGGAGACACAGGAAGACAAAAAGTAGATTTTAAATCAACAAGACCCAATGACGATTTGCCACCGGGGTGGGAGGGGGTGTATGAAGGTCAAGAGAGGCATCAAAAACGACTCTCAGATGTCTTTAAGTAATCAAGCAGAGTCTTAACATCTCCTAAGACAGAGAATGCTAAAGGAGGAGCAGATTGAGGGAAAGGAAAGGGGAAGATGATGAGTTGCTGAATTTAAGGAGCATGTAAGATAGCTGGAAAGACAAATAAGTAAGCAATTGGATATGTCACTCCAGAGTTCAGAAAAGAGTTCTCAGCCAAAGATATAAATTCAGGAAGCATCAGCATGTTAGTAATGATTTCAACCAGGCAAGCAGATGAGATCACCCAGAGAAAGTTCAAAATGGTAAAAAAAAAAAAAAAAAAAGGCGTAAGACAGTACACCAGGAAACTGAGTTCCACACTGTCATCAGATATAGAAGAAGCATAAAGGATAAAGACGAAGAGACGCCACAGAGGTGGGAGGAAATCAGGAAAGCGTGGTGGTCAACGAAAGACAACATTTTAAGAAGAATGATGTGACTGACTCTGTATTACATATGCTGTCATCTGGAATTGGAATAGTCACCCCTTGTAATGCTGTGCTTCATAACAGTTCTATGGGAAACAGCTCTTTTACCTGAAATCACTTGCTCTATAGGACCCAGACCTAGCTTATGAAAATGGACTGAGAGCAGACATCCTTAAGCTTCCTTCATAAGCCCTTTTTCTTCCCTTGGAAGAAGGTAAGCAAACAAAATTTTTAGTCTTCGTTCAGCCAAAGCAGGAGACTCTGTGCAAATAAATGCAAATCTACATGTATTTCGATCCAATTCTACCAACTAAAAAATCTAGTTACATATGCCTGGTCCTTAGAAATGGACAGAAATCAATACTAATCAGAGAAACCAGAGCCACTTATGAGTGAATCTGGTTAAGTACCAAATTTGAAAGTAGAAAAGAAACTAGAATATAACATAAGAAAGAGCTATTCTAGCAATTTTCCACCTAGCTTCCTTTTTTCTTACTAACTCCTTCCTAAAATGTCTAGCTTACTTATTAGTAACTCTATTTTAGAACCCGCTTTCTCTAGTAATTTTTGTCGCTTTTGTTCAGCAGCTAAGTTGTATCAACTCTTTGCAACTCCATGGACTGCAACATGCCAGTCTCCTCCGTCCTCCATTATATCCCGGAGTTTGCTCAAATTCATGTCCATTGACTTGGTGAGTAGGTAATGCCTTTTTTTTTTTCTAATTTATTTATTTTAATTGGAGGTTAATTACTTTACAATATTGTATTGGTTTTGCCATACATCAACATGAGTCCACCATGGGTGTACACGTGTTCCCCATGCTGAACCCCCCTCCCACCTCCATCCTCTTACACTCCCTTCTCCTTTTGCCTTCAATCTTTCCCAGCACCAGGGTCTTTTCCAGTGAGTCAGCTCTTGGCGCTTCAGCTGACTATTCAATGAATATTCAAAGTTGATTTCCTTTAGGATTGACTGGTTTGATCTCCTTGCAGTGCAAGACACTCAAGAGTCTTCTCTAGCACCACAGTTTGAAGGCATCAATTCTTAGGTGCTCAACCTTCTTTATGGTCCAACTCTCACATTCATACATGACTGCTTGAAAAATCATAGCTTTCACTATGCAGACTTTTGTCGGCAAAGTGATGTCTCTACTTTTTAATATGCTCTCGAGGTTTGTCATAGCTTTCCTTTCAAGGAGCAAGTGTCTTTCAATTTCACGGCTACAGTCACAGCCTGCAGTGATTTTGGAGCCCGAGGAGGGAGGAAAAAAAATCTTTCACTGCTTCCACTTTTTCCCCTTCTATTTGCCTTGAAATGATGGAACTGGATGCCGTGATCTTAGTTTTTTTAATGTTGAGTTTCAAACCAGTTTTTTCACTCTCCTTGAATAATATTTGTAATGACAATGAATAATATTTACTTTATGTGTGAAGTAAGTCACCAGGGATTGGATTAATATATTACTTCCTATCTTGAAAAGACCTCCCTTGATGTCATATTCTCTTCTAGGCACTGCCCCATTTTTATGCTCCTCTTCTCAGCAAAACGTTTTGAAAAAGTTGTCAACAGTTGCTGAGTCTACCTCCTCATTTCACAGTCTCTTCTCAATCTATAATAACAGAGTTTTCATCATAATACGCCAGTGAGATGGCTCTCATCAGTGACTTCCATGTTGCCATATTCCAAAACAATTCTCTGTTCTTTTCTTAACACAGCTTCACTCTAGCATTTGACACTGATGCTGTGCCATCCATAGTTCTTAAACTATCTTCACTCTTTGTTCCTGAGACATAGTCTCCTTATTTTCCTCTTCTTGGTGGCATTTTTTTTCAGCCTATTTTGCTGACTCTTACTACTCTCCTTCAGTCTCTAAATGTTGGAACTGTCCAAGGCTCTATTGTGACTATGTTGTAGGTTGCTTCTGTTCTTTAATCTAATTGCTCTTCCTAAGGGACTTAGATCCCATGGCTTTAAATATCTTCTACACATTATACCTTTGCCCTTCCCTTTCCTAAGAACTTTAAACTCATATGTCCTAAAACTCCAAACTCCAGATTCATGTGTCCATCAACTTGATATCAACAAATGGAAGTCAGAAAGTCATCGCAAACATAACATGGCTTAACAGAATTCCTCAGTTTTTCCCTTCTTGGAACAACACTACTAGGAGTTTTCCTTAATCTTTTTCTTTCACATTCCACCACATATATTCAATCTATCAGTAGTAGATTGTGTCAACTCCATCTTCAAAATGGAACACAAGTCCAACAACATCCATCTTGTTACTATCATTCTAGCTTAAGTCACCAACATCTCTCTCCTAGACTAATTTCTCTTTGTATTAATACTTGTCTCCTACAAACCATTCTGACATAACAAAATGACCCTATGAAAATATAAACAATGTCACGTTACTCCCATATTTAAAGCCTACTATGGTATCCTATTACATTTAAAACAAGATCTAAACTTCCTCACTTGACAGAAAGGGAGATGCTTTTTTTTCCTTTTTGTCCTAGTGGTTGGTGAGAGTTAGAGTGAGCAACCACCTCTTACCCCTTACACAGTACCACCATGTCATTGTAATTCAGAAACTCCTATGGATGCTCTCTTTTAAAATGTAAGCTACTTTTACAATTTATAAGTGTTCCCAGAATGCAAAAAAGAAAAGGTAATATGAAAATACAAGTAAAAGACCAATTTAGGCCTTAGACATAAATATAACCACCAAACCTCATATTTTTTTTTTTTTGAGAGAACAAAACACTGAGGTGCACTAAAGTACTGGATCAAAATATATTTAGGGAGAGGGGGAAACATCACAATGAAAAAAAATCAGATTTTCCTAAGTCTGCCTATTCACATGACTCTAATTCTTATTAAGCAAAGTCAACTAGACGAAATGGGAGTCTTAGCACTCTCCAGACAAAAATAAGAAATCAACCTAAAAACTTTCATCCGTGTCAAATGATTTATACAAATGGATTTCAGATCTATACCACTAAAGTGAAAAAGTTATTTTACATCACAACAGTCTTGAGTTCATATATTCTGCAGCCTTGCAGTCTTCATTGTATGAAAAAATATTACACTTTTCCAGATGGATGTAACTAAAATTTGTCAATCCTGCTCGATGAACACAAACCAACTCTCACACAGAGAAAAGGAAGACTAAAATAGTTTTAAACATTAGATAAATAGAAAACTCAGTAAGAATTTGAAAATATTACTGAGAAAAAACAAGGTAAGAGCTAACATCTAAGAAACAGACAAACAAGCAAAAATGTTCGGGTGGAAACATAATAAAAGAAAGACATGGATGAGGGCTGCATCGGTAGAGAGCGGAGGTCACCCTTCAGTGTAATTTTCCAGCTCAAGCACTGTGTAATTAGGCAAGCACAGTGAGAACTGTTCCACCAATAACCTTCAAACCAACCTTGAAAGAACTTTCCAGACAAAGAGCTCCAAATCATACCACAAGACTTCCAACCGTGTCAAATAATATATACAAGCATCTCTTGGGTATATATCACAGAAACAGAAATAGCTGGTTATAGGTAATAACAATTTTGATTTTCTACATTATCTATTTTGTTGCATTATTAGTTTAAAAAAAACTAGAGTATCCACAGATGACTAAAGAAGAAATCCACACGATTCTATATTAATGCTCCTAACAGCAAACTGTATTTCAAATCTTAGGACAACAGCAGTTTATCATGTGTTGAGCTATCTTGAGATGCATGAGACTAATTCATTCTTTAGATAAAAGAGATCNTTTTTTTTTTTTTTTTCAAAATGTAGCTGAACCAGAGAAAAGATGGTTAGATGGAAAAGGCAAGTATTTTACCTTGATGGAAAAGTACTGTAGCCCAGAGATTACCATAAATGCCTAAGCTTGCACACAGTGAAGTGAAGGAGGCGCTGCATAGGGGCATGACTGCAGGGCACAGACTCCACTGGAGAAAGAACAAGCCGGCCCTGAGGCTTTCAGGAGCCTGAGCCTCCAGGTGTGAACTCTCGAAGGACTCACCTCAGCTTTCCTGCCCAAGTCAGCTTCCTCTGGGGCAACCCCCAGACAATGACCATGCTGGGCAGTGATACATGAGCTCAGTGCAAGGCCCCAGTGAGGGACTTGTCTAAAGGACATCTTCTTCTTCCCAAGTGACCAGCTGAGGCTTCACAGTGTTTGCATCAGGATCTGATGTCTTCTTCCACTCTACTCTGCTTCTCCCCTTTTCCTTTCACAGGTGTTTCAACCCACAGACTAGCTGCACTCCCAACTCTGTCTTGCCATCTGCTTTCCTGAGACCCAAATTACCACAGCATTTTTTCTAAACTTCATTAGACCAGTGGCATAAGAACCTCAGAGCTTCCCAGGTGGCACTAGTGGTAAAGAACCTGCCTGCCAATACAGGAGACTTAAGAGATGTGGGTTCGATTCCTGGATCGGGAAGATCCCCTGGAGAAGAATATAGCAATCCACTCCAATATTCTTGCCTGGAGAATCCCATGGACAGAGGAGCCTGGTAGGCTACAGTCCATAGGATTGCATAGCATTGGACACGACTGAAGGGACTTGACAGGTACGTACAAGAACCTCAACCAGGGTTACCTCGTGCAGAAAAATTCCCCTTGAAATGAATTTTTAGTTTTCATTTTTTTTAAACATTTAAAATGTGATCTGATGAAAAAGTAATTGTGTTCTTTATAAGAAACTCAAATATGGCAGAAATTCATAGTGTACAAGGCAAATATCTCCTGAAGCCCCAAACTTGTTAACCATCCTGTATATATCCCTCTAGGCTTTCTTCATATGCACACACTAATATGTATGGTTGCTATTATACTATAAAATAGAACCAGACTATACTCTTTTATAATTTGCCTTAAAAATACATGATAAATATCATCTATGTCTATATATAGATACCTCATTTGATTGCCATCTACAAGAAATTCCATTCCATGAATATTTTGTAACTTATTTAAACATTTCCACACAATTGGGCATTTGTATTGTGCCCAGTTTTTCATGATTCCAATAGAATTGTTACATTGTTTAGAGTTATACATTGAAATGTTTGTTAAAGCATGTATATGAGTTATACCTTCATTTATGTTTGTCATCTATTTTGGAATCTTGAGTCCTTAGCCGCTCAGTCGTGTCCAACTCTTTGCAACCCCATGGACTGTAACCTGCCAGGTTCCTCTGTTCATGGGATTCTCCAGGCAAGAATCCTGGAGTCGGTAGCCATTCCCTTCTCCCAGGGATCTTCCTGACCCAGGGATCAAACCCAGATTCCCTATATTGCAGGCAGATTCCTTACTGTCTGAGCCACCAGGGAAGCCCTTGGAATCTTGAGGTATAGTAGCAACTGGAATTTCAAGGACTGAACCCACATTCATTATTTTGGACTTTTACATAGCAAGGATTTGTGAAAGATTTTCTGCCAAGTGGCGTTTCGCCCATAGTGGTGAGGAATTCCCACCCTCCATCTGTCCTATTTCTCTCACTTGCCTTGCGACCTTAAGGGCAGAAAAACAGGGGCTGTGAGGGTCAAGGGGTGCCAAATTCTAGGACAGACCCAGTCACTAGCCATACAATGGCTCCTCCCTTTTAGATTTTGAGGGCTTTGTGCTTACAAAGGCTTCCTACAAACCCTCACAGTGTGCAGTAACATTCTACATTCTAATCTAGATTCTAAATACTGTAATCTAGATTCCAGATTCTAGAGTATACAATATGTTCAAACATAAGCTAAATTATTTTTCCAGAAAAGTATACGTTTCTTGCTTTTAAGAATTTCCTTTTTATAAAAATCTCCTTTTGTCAAACTTATTTTTTTCTCAGGCGGGGGGAGGGGGAGCATGCCCCACAGCATATAGGATCTTTAACTCCATCCCTATCACAGATGGAACCCATGCCCCTTGCAATGGAAGTGCAAAGTCTTAACCAGTGGACCACCAGGGAAATCCCTTGTCAAACTTTTGAAAAGAAAACAGTGACAAAATATAAGGACATTAAAGCTATAAGCCCAACCAATGCTTGCACCATGGCCAGCTGAGTCTGTTTGGCGAGTGGATCAAATGCTTTTGCCAAAGTGAATTCACCCTGTCAGACATCCCCCTGTCTTTGAGACAGCTTATGAACTGCTGTGCAATTTCTGCTAGTGCTACCCTAGCAAAAATGTCCTTGGCTTACAAATGTCTGTGCGTTTGTTTGCTTAAGGGACCCAGATAACCTATGGGAGGCAGCTGAAGAGAGCTCCCCATGAGCAGAAAGAGCTGAAAAGGCAACACACCAAACAAGTACCAATAAATGGAGACCGGGATGTTGCTAGAACATACTTATTAGTGACTCACAGGGAGCCTAATTCTCCTTGAAAATAATGAGAAGCACTTAAACGTCTGTTTTAAAAAAGAAAATAAACAAGCTTTTTTTTTTTCTTTCAGTTTCTTTTCCCTATTTGAATCAGGAAAACCAGGATTGAGTTCCTAAATGTTTCAATTTATATACCCCGTGAACCCAAGCAAAGTACACACAAAGTAAAGAAGTACACCCGAGGAGTAGTTCTCAGACTTTCATATGCTAAGGCCCACCCAAGGAGCTTACCAAAATGACAGATTCTTCAATCCACTTGTCAGAATTCTGATTCAGGTATCGGCATTTTAATAACCCCAGGTAATTCCCATACAGGGGACAGGGAAACCACACTTTGAACTGGCTGAACACTGACCCAAAGCCTGCAAGACTTCTTCTTCTAGTCATAGTCTGTTAGTGAGTTTCAACACAACTTTAGACCAAGTCACATTCGCCACGACCCAATTTCAGTCTATAAAGTGGAGATGGTCATATTTGTCACCTACCTCATTACCGATACATGCAAATTCATGAGATAATGCCTGTGAAGTCATTTAAATTCCTCAGTAGAAAGGCGCTATAATTCAAATATTTATTTCCAGTCTTACAGTGACACTCTGTTTTTTAGGGACCCACAAAAAGTAGAACCATTCCTGTGAAAATATGTTAAAAAGACTACTACACCACAGGTTCCATCAAATTACACAACTTGTACACTGAAGGGGAATGGGTTCTTTTGCCTCAAATTTGACTTAAAAATTCACTAACATCATAACCAACATCATTTTTCTTTTTTATGATTTTATGTATGTATTTGTTTTTGGTCTTCCTTGTTGTGTGGGTTTTCCTCTTGTAGCAGCTAGTGGGGATTAGAAAGGCGCTATAATTCAAATATTTATTTCCAGTCTTACAGTGACACTCTGTTTTTTAGGGACCCACAAAAAGTAGAACCATTCCTGTGAAAATATGTTAAAAAGACTACTACACCACAGGTTCCATCAAATTACACAACTTGTACACTGAAGGGGAATGGGTTCTTTTGCCTCAAATTTGACTTAAAAATTCACTAACATCATAACCAATATCATTTTTCTTTTTTATGATTTTATGTATGTATTTGTTTTTGGTCTTCCTTGTTGTGTGGGTTTTCCTCTTGTAGCAGCTAGTGGGGAGTACTTTTTGTGCAGTGCAGGGACTTCTCATTGCAGTAGCTTCTCTTGTTGCTAAACACGGGTTCTAGGGTACCTGGCTTCAGGAGTTGTGGTATGAGGTCTCAGTAGTTGCAGCTCCCAGGCTCTAGGACACAAGTTCAATAGTTGTGGCTCATGGGCTTAGTTGTTTCACAGCATGTAGTATTTTATGTATGTATTTGTTTTTGGTCTTCCTTGTTGTGTGGGTTTTCCTCTTGTAGCAGCTAGTGGGGACTACTTTTTGTTCAGTGCAGGGACTTCTCATTGCAGTAGCTTCTCTTGTTGCTAAACACGGGTACTAGGGTACCTGGCTTCAGGAGTTGTGGTATGAGGTCCTCAGTAGTTGCAGCTCCCAGGCTCTAGGACACAAGTTCAATAGTTGTGGCTCATGGGCTTAGTTGTTTTGCAGCATGTAGGCACCACCTGGCAGGCTACAGTCCACAGGGTTGCAGAGTGTCAGACACAACTGAAGCGAGTTAGCACGTGGGATCTTCCAAAATTAGGGATCAAATCCGTGTCTCCTGCTTGGCAGGCAGATTCTTTGCCACTGAGACACCAGGAAAGCCCCTCATTTTTCAACTACAGATCATAATTTGACATTCCATGGTGTGTCAATCAGGGTTCTACCAGAGAAACAGAACCAGTAGAAGACATATCTGTATATCTGTATGTACAATATACATATTATACATATTTGTATATACCTATACATATAAATTGGAGAAGGCAATGGCACCCCACTCCAGTATTCTTGCCTGGAAAATCCCATGGACAGAGGAGCCTGGTATGCTGCAGTCCGTGAGGTCGCGAAGAGTTGGACACAACTGAACGACTTCACTTTGACTTTTCACTTTCATGCATTGGAGAAGGAAATGGCAACCCACTCCAGTGTTCTTGCCTGGAGAATCCCAGGGATGGGGGAGCCTGGTGGGCTGCCATCTATGGGGTCGCACAGAGTCGGACACGACTGAAGCGACTTAGCAGTAGCAGCATACATATAAATGGGCTTCCCTGGTAGCTAAGTTGGTAAAGAATCCTCCTGCAAGGCAGAAGACCCTGGTTCAGTTCCTGGATCAGGAAGATCTGCTGGAAAGAGGGTAGGCTACCCTCTCCAGTATTCTTGGGCTTCCCTGGGGGCTCAGACGGTAAAGAATCCACCTGCAATGCCAGAAATCTGGGTTCAATCCCTGGGTTGGGAAGATTCCCTGGAGGAGGGTGTGACAACCCATTCCAGCATTCTTGAGTAGAGAATCCGCACGGACAGAGGAGCCTGGTGGGCTACAGTCCACATGGTCGCAAGGAGTCAAGACACGACTGAGCGACCAAGCACAGCACAGCATGTATAAACGGGCTTCCCAGGTGGTGCTAGTGGTGAAGAACTCACCTGCCCATGCAGGAGATGTAGAAGATGTAGGTTCAGTCCCTGGGTTGGGAAGATCCCCAGGAGAAGGGCATGGCAACCCACTCTAGTATTCATGCCCGGAGAATTCCATGGACAGAGAAGCCTGGCGGGCTATAGTCCAGGGTGTCACAGTGTCAGACACGGCTGAAGTGATTTAGCATGCATGCACATATGTATAAATATGGGTTTCCCTGGTGGCTTCCAAAGGAGTCCTGGCCAATCAGATGACTGCCACAAAGATGGGTTCAAGGATAGGCAGATGACTCAACCAGACTGATAGACTCAGTCTTAGAATTCTTGCTGGATTGGGTAGGAAAGGGGTGCTGTCTTTCTCCTCTGGTCATAAGGCTAAGAGAACGCAGTCCCAGAGCTGTTAATGATGACCTTGTCACAACAGGAAGAGCTGCCAGAGAAAGCAGAGCTGAGTGGAGAGATTCTGAAGCCATTCAGATTGGGAGCTGCTTAACCAGTAATTCCATCTCTGTGCTTAAGCCAATTTGAGTTATGCGTCTTAAACTCTTCACTAAAAGCTTCTGACTACACTAGCTACAGTTACCCTCTTCACATTTAGGATGGTATTCACCAGGAGTTTGCTCTCCAGAGAACTAGAAAAAGAAGCTTTGCGTCCCTCCCTCAGACTTGCTGTTGGAGCTGGCATTCTGATGTTCCCAGAAATGCAGCTCCTTAGGAGGTAGCCAAGGTCATCCACTGAACAAAGCAGGGGCTCGGCTGTCAAGGAGAACCAGCACTACCGCTGACCTCTGCTCAGAGGCGGTCACTTCTGCCTGGAGCTCAGGGGACAGTAGGCAGCAGTTAGGTAGAAGGACAGTAACTTCCACAACTCGGGTCAACATCTGTTCACACCCAGGCCAGCACTTGCTGCTCCCAAAGTGGGACTAGAAGAGAGGGAAAGAGGGAGGCGGGAAGTAAAGGAGAAATAAGAAGGAAGGGAGAGGAGAATGAAAAAAAACATGCTCCGCTCCCACTGTGTGCCAAATACTTTTCACTTAACTCTTCTCTCTGGATCCTCACGATGCCCTATGAAGCTCTATGAAATAGTTCTGTGAAGTGCTTATTACTATCTTCATTTTAATTGAGAAGAAAATAGATCCAGAGAGATTACCTGATTTGCCTAAGGTCACATGCTTATACAGTCAGTGAGGAGCTGAAATTCAGACGTTTCTGATCCCAACATCTGTGTGTGTGAAAGTTCCTGTCTTTGAGAACATTCTTATAAAGCACCCCAAGATATAAAAGAAAGGTGGGCCACTTGCTCATCCTCTTCTTCTCAGCTCCATGGAAGATCCAGAGGCTTCCCCTTGGCAATGTGGGACTTCAGGAGCACGGACAGGTATGATGGGAGAACCTCTGGACCAGTTAGGACGCAACTCAGACATCAGCTTTTCCTGTGATAGGAAGGAGTAAGGAGGATAGAATAAACAAACAAAGTGCTCCCATATCCTTTGCAGTTCCAGTACATACACAGAACCAGACACATCATAAGTGTTTAAGAAATATATGTTGAACAACTAAATAAATGAATAACATGGGCATGCTAAATTGCTTCAGTCATATCTGACTCTTTGCTACCCTATGGGCTGTAGCCCACCAGGCTCCTCTGTCCATGGGATTCTCCAGGCTAGAATACTAGAGTAGGTTGCCATTCCTTCCTCCAGGGGATCTTCCCGACCCAGGGATCAAACTCATGTCCTTATGTCTCCTGCATTGACTTACTACAGTAAAGGTAAAGGGGGAAGTTTGGCTTCCTGGTTTTATTTCTCCTTGCAATAACAACTTCCCTCTCAGTTCTGCATTGGATTGTATTCTCTAAGCTGAAGCTTTAGTGATGGTTTGCTGGCTGATTGCCCAAGAAGATATGGCAGACACATTATCCACCACTTGATTGCCTATCTTCCTAGCAGAAGAAAGGATGTGG
The DNA here is from genome assembly GCA_006410675.1 of Oreotragus oreotragus. Lineage (NCBI taxonomy): Eukaryota > Metazoa > Chordata > Mammalia > Artiodactyla > Bovidae > Oreotragus > Oreotragus oreotragus. The sequence goes on along the minus strand of SJYX01010156.1, from coordinate 265,934 downwards.
AAGATTTTTAGGATAACTGAGGGAATATGAGGAGAGAGGGTAGAAGGAAACATTGAATAAAAGGCAAGGAAGGTAAGGATGGACTTTCTTGCAATTCTAATGATGACATCTATTGCCCTGTTAAAAGAAAGTTCTCGAATGCTAGTTAATATAACTCTGAAAAAGATGTTTCTGAATGGCATCATGTGCATTCCAGTACAAGAATAGGCCTGAACCTAGGATTTGTTGAGTTCCTCAAACAGGATAGGCACTAAGTGGTGAGTAGTTACTGGTGCTCTGCATTCAGTTACTATGACCTTCAGAAGGATAACCATTTTGATTTTTCTTCCAGGGAGACACCCTTCCCCAACTCTTAACTCCCATCCTTCAGGCAACATTGACCACTCCTGATCCCAGTTTCTGACATATGCCTAGCCAATAAGAGCAAGCAATTTCCCCAGCCATAGTGACTGGTTGGAGGAGAGACATGTGACTCAGCCCAAGTCAATCAGAGTGAATCAGGAGTAATTCCTGCTAATCCCAAAGCCCTCACTTTTCAGTTGAGTTTAAACTTGAACAGTTCTGGGGTTGGAAACCATCTTGCCCTCACATGAAACTAAAAATGAAACCAATATAAAGAAGAGAGCAAAATGGAACTGAAATTGGGGAAACAAAAACAAAACAAGCAATATAGATCACTCCCCTGGGCTATTAATTCAGCCTAGGGTTTATCCTGTGACTTTTCAATTCCAAAAGCTTTGCTTAAATCAATTTAAGTTGGGTTTGCAGGGTCACTGACAACTGAAAAAGACCCAATTATACAGGCATTTTATGTACTCCTCTTATTTGATGTCCCTGAGGGTTGGACACGACTGGGCGACTTCACTTTGACTTTTCACTTTCATGCATTGGAGAAGGAAATGGCAACCCACTCCAGTGTTTTTGCCTGGAGAATCCCAGGGATGGGGGAGCCTGGTGGGCTGCCGTCTATGGGGTTGCACAGAGTCGGACACGACTGAAGTGGCTTAGCAGCAGCAACACTCATTTAAAAAGGCATTATTCTCCTAACTTCAAAATAAGAAAAACAAGTCTTTGAAAACTTACTTGTCCAAGGCCACATAGAGAGCTGCTGCTGCTGCTAAGTCACTTCAGTCGTGTCCGACTCTGTGTGACCCCATAGACGGCAGCCCACCAGGCTCCCCCATCCCTGGGATTCTCCAGGCAAGAATACTGGAGTGGGTTGCCGTTTCCTTCTCCAATGCATGAAAGAGAAAAGTGAAAGTGAAGTCGCTCAGTCTGTCCGACTGTTAGCGACCCCATGGACTGCAGCCCACCAGGCTACTCCGTCCATTGGATTTTCCAGGCAAGAGTACTGGGGTGGGGTGCCATTGCCTGCCCCGCCACATAGAGAGGGTCTACTGTAATTTTACAGAATGAGAGTCATTCTTAATATCTGTGACAATTTAGAATCATGCACAAGTTGCTGTCATACCTATTAAAAAGAATGATCTGTTGAGAATCTGAGAATGGAAAACTTGCCTTTTACATTTTTTTCAACATGATGTGTGTTTGGGGTGGAGTGTACATGAATGCATGTGTTTTTATTCAATATCAAGAGATTATCTGCATAACACTTAAGAGCTTAGATTCTGGAGTTAAACTCCCAGGTTCAAATTTCAGCTCTTCTTCTATTAAGTGCATGATCTTGGACAAATTAATCTTTCTGTGCCTCAGTTTACTCATTTGAAAGTTGGAATGAGGATAATGAAACCAGTGCCTTGTGGAATTGTTGGATTCGGTGAGTTAACACATGAGAAGTGCTTAGAAGGTGTCAAAAAGGAGGAAAATTTCCCCACCATCCTGGATTCTTTCGGCTGATGCAATTATTAAACTCACACAAGAGAAACTAATGAGGAAAAAATTAATTCATATATACAAAAGTCTGAAATAAGTGGAATTCCCAAAGTTACCGAAGAAGGCTGTTTATATATCATTTTTAGACAAAGAAACAATTTTATGTGAATATTTAAGCAAACAAAAGGATGTGTGTCTGGTGCAGCAAACTAATGAAGAAGTAGCTAAGCTAAAAGCTTTCTTAGCCTTGAATTTCCTAACTCTGGTGATAAAGATACTTTCTATCTTTCTGATATAAGGAAGATACCTTCACATGGGAGATTTATTTCCTGCTTTCAGAAGGAAATAAGAGGGTGCCAGAATGACTTTTTTATTTTTATTGGGATATAGTTGATTTACAGTGTTGTGCTAGTTTCAGATGTACAGCAAAGTGAATAAGTTACACATATAGCTACTCTGTTTTAGATTATTTTCCCATATAGATCATTACAGAGTATTAAGGTTCCCTGTGCTATACAGTGAGTCTTTATTAGTTATCTACTTTATTTATAGCAATGTCTATGTGTCAATCCCAGTCTTCCAATTTATCCTTCCCCTGCTCTTACCTTTCAGTAACCATAGATCTATTTTCAAATCTATTCTCAGAATGTCTTCTTTTAAGTATAATTTGCATTCCACTGGCTGTTTCTCAAGTAGTTTTAATTCAAAATAATCAATATGCCACTGGCTAGGCAAGGAACCAGAGAAAGCAATGGCAACCCAATCCAGTGTTCCTGCCTGGAGAATCCCAGGGACGGGGGGAGCCTGGTGGGCTGCCGTCTATGGGGTCGCACAGAGTCGGACACGACTGAAGCAACTTAGCAGCAGCAGCAGGCAAGGAACATGGGAAGAAGTGTCCAATCAGGGTGAGTACTCCCACCATTGTCCAGACAGAATTTCTCTGGTCTGGTCTGCTGGTCCCTAAATGATTGAATCATGGAGTAGGCATTGCTTTTCTCCAACTCACACTGTGTAAAGGCCATTGGGAGTCATTTGGTATGGAATGGATCAACTCCAATTAGGTTTAGCTGCAAGTAGTATAAAACCCATGTTAGCAATCGTTTAAAATAGCTAAAGGGACATTTTTCATGTCTAAACCAAAACAGTCCAGGACCAATATCCATGGGATCAAGGATCCAGCTCACTCTCTATGTTCCACCATGGTCCACTTCATGGTTCAAGGTGTTTACTAACTTCCAATGATTATTTAAATTTCAATCACCAGAGAGGAAATAAGCTGGAAAAAGGGACAAAGATTTCATGTTAGCATTTTTACAAAACAATGTCCTAAAGCCTGCCTATATCCCCTACCTAATCTTCTTTAGTAACATGAAGTTACCAGATACTGCAGTGAATAGACATCAGATCCAGTGGATCCTATACACAAACGCACACATAATTATAGTCTAGATCCTGGTACCCAGAGCAGGCAGAACAGGTAAACATCATCTCTTACTGAGAGTGCAACCTTGACCAGACTCCCTCTCTGCAATGCCAGCAACACATCTCACCCTCAGACCACCAGCTTCTCTAGAGTCTGTGTTAGGGTCAGTATTTTCCATATTTCCCTCTCTCTGTCTCTTTAACTCCCTCTTTTGTCTCTCTCTGTATCTATCTCTCTTTTCACTGGAAAATAGACTTGCTTCCGTCTTAAAATTGATTTTGGAATATTGAAAAACTTAATATGAGTATTCTTTTTTGAGAATATTATCTTTCTAAAATTTATATTAATATTTTAAACATTGCTGCTGCTGCTGCTAAGTCACTTTAGTCATGTCCGACTTTGTGCGACCCCATAGATGGCAGCCCACCAGGCTCCCCCATCCCTGGGATTCTCCAGGCAAGAACACTGGAATGGGTTGCCATTTTCTTCTCCAATGCATGAAAGTGAAAGGTCAAAGTGAAGTTGCTCAGTCATATCCGACTTTTAGCAACCCCATGGACTGCAGCCTACCAGGCTCCTCCATCCATGGGATTTTCCAGGCAAGAGTACTGGAGTGGGTTGCCATTGCCTTCTCTGTAAACATTGCTATCACTGCATTATTAAAATATAACCCTATCATCAAGAAACCAAGAGAAGAATCCGAGATATTTAGACCACAAATCTTTGACACTGACCTAAACTTTCAGACAGACTTGCCACAGGCAACTTAGTAGCTTTGATTTCCCTTCTTCCTGAATCTGCCAACCTGGAAGGGGATGAGGAGCCTAGCACTTTCTATCCCTGTATATCACTCCTGAGTGAAAAATAAGGGTCTCACCTATGTGATTGGGCCTGGTGGACACTCCAACCTGGAGTGGCTCTTCAGCAGATGGGTACTGTTTACAGTAGGCACAATGACCAGGAGAACAGACTTTCTAGCCAGACAGCCTGGATTCTGAGCTCAGCTCTAATGTTTACCAGGTGTGTGATCTGGAATGAATTGCTATCTGCATCAAGTATATGTTTCATATCCCCCTCTCACGGATAGTTTCTGAGATGAAGTTACTCCACTGGTATAAAATGCTTAGTAACATGTACCCAGTGGATAATAATGCCTTTAGTAAATGTTAACTATTATCATTAGTTTGCACATTAGTTGCCTCTGTATAAATAGAGGAGGTAGACAATACTTTTTCCTTTTAAGGATAATGAAAAGAATTCATTAATCAAATATTTATTGATAAAATACTAGTTTGTCTCAGTTAAGCACTTTTACCTGTGGTGGTAAAATGCAAGAGAAGAATGGAAAAAGGAGGAAGAAAGAGAGGAAAGGAGGTAGGTTTCAGGCAGAATGTGTAACAGAAAGCCTCTGAGTGTGTACTTGAGGACCAAAATCATCACTGAGAAAAGGAAGACTACTGCTCCCTGAATTTTGGGGCATTTCCAATCCCTTGGGTAGGCTCTCATCTGAAACTATGTAAAGGATGTGTGCACACCTAGGCAGGAGCAAGTATTACTCTACATAGACTAGTTAATAGCCATCCAAGAAGGATGTTTTAACCACTCAAAACAGAACCAGAATTCTGTGTGAGGCCTTTCTTGCATGGTAACATACATCATCACCAACACTATCACCATCATCATTACCATCACCTTCACCACCACCACCATTAATACCATCATCATCAAAACTTCCTGACTTATTACCAACAACACAAACATTCCCTGTCCAGCTCTGTGTGCTAGGCACTGTGTCAGCACTGAAGATAAAAAGATGAAAGATCTGGTTTCTGGTCCCAGAAGCCCATACTATAGAAGGCAAAGCTGCCTGGAACTGACAACGAGGCATGATGATAACTATGTGGGGGAAATGAACTAAGCTCCATAGGAAAGTGTGATTAATGGTCTGTTTTCTGCCTAAAATGGGACCTTTTGCCATCAAATATTATTCAAGAGACAAGGAAATTCATCAAACAAAACAGCATTGGTAGCATGAAACAAGCACAACTGCAAAGGAACACACTTTCTTAAAAGTCTTTTTTTTGTGGAAGAGAATTTTTTTTTTAATTTTATTGGGATGTAATTGATTTACAACCCTGTGTTAGTTTCAGGTGTACAGCAAACTGAATTTGTTATACATATACATATATCCACTCTTTTTAAAATTATTTTCCCATACAGGCCATTACGGAGTATTGAGTATAGTTCCCTGTGCTTTAAACTGGAAGACTGGGATTGGCATATAAAATTGGGATTCACACACTACTGTATATAAAATATAGATAACTAATAAGTTCTTAAAGAGTCTAATAAAACTTTAGTCTTATAAAAGTCTTATAAAACTTCAGAGAAATGGCAGACTGAGGACCTTTTCCTTGATCTAGCTCCAAACCTATGACACATAAAATATAGCCATTAAGAATCCTATTCTAATTTCAAATCGAGGACCAGGAAATAAAAGGAAAAATCAAAAGCTACAGGGGCTGGTGTATGGGGATGATCTGGAGGGATGATGTGGGGTGGGAGGTGGGAGGGGGGTTCATGTTTGGGAGTTCGTGTAAAAAAATAAATAAATACAAATAAATAAATAAATAAATAAAACCAGAAAAAAAAATAATTAAAAAAAAAAAAGCTACAGAGTTAGATCCTACAGTTGATGCCATGGATGCCCAAGGAAGAGAATTGTGAGTATCAGGAAAGATCCAGGAATTCCAAAAGGATAAGATTTATGACCTAGAGACCTGGAAGGGATATTTGCTTTAAGAAGAAGAGCCTGGGGGTGGGGGGAGGGGGGTGAAACACTACAATTGGGCTTACTTAGTGGCAGGGAAGTGTTATCATGCCCATGGCTTTGGATGCATGTGTGCATGCATACATGCATGCGTGTATGTTCAGTTGTATCCAACTCTTTGTGACCCTCTGGACTGTAGCCCTCCAGGCTCCTCTGTCCATGGAATTTCCTAGGCAAGTATACTGAAGTGGTTTGCCATTTCTTCTTCCAGGGAATCTTCCCAACCCAGGGATCAAAACCACATCTCCTGTGACTTCTGCGTTGGCAGGCAGATTCTTTACCACTGTGCCACCTGGGAAGCCTGGCTTTGGATCAGTTCAGTTCAGTTCAGTTGCTCAGTCATGTCCGACTCTTTGTGACCCCATGAATCGCAGCAGGCCAAGCCTCCCTGTTCATCACCATTTCTCGGAGTTCACTCAGACTCACATCCATTGAGTCCGTGATGCCATCTCATCCTCGGTCGTCCCCTTCTCCTCCTGCCCCCAATCCCTCCCAACATCAGAGTCTTTTCCAATGAGTCAACTCTTCACATGAGGTGGCCAAAGTACTGGAGTTTCAGCTTTAACATCATTCCTTCCAAAGAAATCTCAGAGTTGATCTCCTTCAGAATGGACTGGTTGGATCTCCTTGCAGTTCAAGGGACTCTCAAGAGTCTTCTCCAACACCACAGTTCAAAAGCATCAATTCTGTGGCACTCAGCCTTCTTCACAGTCCAACTCTCACATCCATACATGACCACAGGAAAAACCATAGCCTTGACTAGATGGACCTTAGTTGGCAAAGTAATGTCTCTGCTTTTGAATATGCTATCTAGGTTGGTCATAACTTTTCTTCCAAAGAATAAGTGTCTTCTAATTTCATGGCTGAAGTCACCATCTGCAGTGATTTTGGAGCCCAAAAAGATAAAGTCTGACACTGTTTCTACTGTTTCCCCATGTATTTCCCATGAAGTGATGGATAGAACTAAAAATTATATGCCTGTAGTTAGGAATCCCAATTAGACTTTTGCATGGGCACCTTAGTGGTGCTATGATACCAACTGCAGAGAAATGTTTCTAAGCAAGTAAAACCCTTTGGACACCTGGTAGAACCAAACAGAAACCACTCTGTAGGGATGCTTCCATATTCTGGAAATCAGAGATCCTGGTAGGAGAGAAAACAGCCCCCACTGAAGATACGTTCATAATCAAAAATGAAAAGCTTGTACTGGGAAACTGTCCCCCATGAGAGAGATGCCATACATGCAACAAAGAATATGATAAAATATCTGAAAGAGACTTTAAGAAGCAGCAAAATAATACAAACAAAACTGTACACCCTAACTTGACACAACTGAATAAGCAAATATATTTAATCTGACCCAATTTAGAAAGGTTCTCACCCAAAGACCACATCCCCTCTTCTGTTTGAATTTCAACTTCTAGTAAATCATTCTTTCATATGAAATATTTTCTTCTTTCAGCCTTCTTTTTAAAAGATGCAAATTCTTCTGAGAAAATTAATATGTTACCCTTTCTCAAATTTCAGTGTTTATTGGAATAATCTGTGGAGCCCTTTCAAAATTAACCCTACTCCACTGAAATGCTGAATGAATTTAATTGAATTTAACATGGGGCCAAGCATCTGGATATTTAACTAGTGCCCCCAAGTGATTTCCAGAGTAAAATAAGGATGGGTTTAAACTGCTGACCAAGTGAACTGCTGTAGAAACTGGTTAGGGGCTGAGAATCAGTTGAAAACTTTTGTTAACAACTCTATATTTTGAATGAGAATCTCCTCATTTGTATGAGTTATATATAGTCCGTAGATATTCTTCTGCATACACATATTTTAAGTCATATAGACTTTCTACCTTTCGTTTAAGATGATATTTTAGCATAGGGTCCTGGCTATTGTAGCAGAAGTGGAGAGCAAGAATAAAGGCAGGGAGATCTGCTAAATCCAAAGCTGAGAATTAAGGAATAACAAGGAGAAATTATTATCTCTGCTATGTCTGCCTCAAATACAGCTTGGGGTGTCAGAGACATGTACTACTTGCCAGATATCTCTAAGCTCTTCCACATTTCCACACATCCCTGCAGGGGCTGTGGCTGTGTGGCTAGTTCAGTGAGCAGAAGCAGCATATGTCATTTTTAGAACAAACTCTTAAGAGCTATGTGCAACTGTTAGCCACCCAGTTCCTCTTCTCCAAGCTTGGGGGTCAACTCCCCAGGGAGGGTCACCTGAACTCAATCAAAGTTGCATGAGTTATACATAAACCTTTGTGGTAAGTTTGTTCAAATTTAGGAGAGGATATGTTTGTTATCACAGCAAAGTCTAACCTAATACACTTGTCTATGAGAAAAGGAAACGGGTAAAATTTTGTTTAAAAACAAGTGGCCTCCCATGCCCAATCTAATGGTTGTAGTGAGGTTGCACCCTCTTTTTCTATTTATTTTCTATCACGGCCCCAACATCTTTAACCTGCTAAAAATGAAGAAACTGCTGCTGCTGCTGCTAAGTCACTTCAGTCGTGTCCAACTCTGTGTGACCCCATAGACGGCAGCCCACCAGGCTCCCCCATCCCTGGGATTCTCCAGGCAAGAATAGTGGAGTGGGTTGCCATTTCCTTCTCCAATGCATGAAAGAGAAAAGTGAAAGTGAAGTCGCTCAGTCTGTCTGACTGTTAGCGACCCCATGGACTGCAGCCCACCAGGCTACTCCATCCATTGGATTTTCCAGGCAAGAGTACTGGGGTGGGGTGCCATTGCCTTCCCCGAAAATGAAGAAAGATCCCTATAAATTCCAAGATACAATTTGTTCATGTTCTTTTCCTACTATCTCATCCTTAAGCAGAGTTCCATGAAGCCATGCTGTGTGTGTGGGTGTGAAGGTGTTGTTTTTAGGAAACAGAAGATCCTGATATTTCTAGTCCATACCTGATATGAGTGATACCTGGCAATGTTCACATTTTACTGACCTCTTTAGAGCTAGTTTCCTTTCTGTGTAAAGAGACTAGCAAAACCAAGCAGATGTTCTGGCCACTCTGCAGCTGCTTGATTTACAATGTGACACCACATTTATGAAATCAGCTGGGGGACCCCATGGCATCTTAAGGTTTCAGGAAGGGAAATTCATGAGTGTGAGTCAATCCAGGGTCCATGCTGTCAAGTGCTCTGCAATGGGAAGTTGATGTGAGTTTCCCAAAGGACGGCCAGGGGTGCTGGGGGAGGACAGGAAAGAACATAAAGCATTGTGCTTCCTTCCTTGACAGGACCAGTGGGAGAGACAGCAGGAAGAGGAAGCATGGAGAGGGATCCCAAGAAGCAAGGAAAGAAACCTCATTTTTCAAACTGATACCTTCCCCTAAGTTTTCTTCCCAACTCCCACTCCAGCATGAGGAAGACTCAGGAAATAGAAAGATCCCTATAAATTCCAAGATACAATTTGTTCATGTTCTTTTCCTACTATCTCATCCTTAAGCAGAGTTCCATGAAGCCATGCTGTGTGTGTGGGTGTGAAGGTGTTGTTTTTAGGAAACAGAAGATCCTGATATTTCTAGTCCATACCTGATATGAGTGATACCTGGCAATGTTCACATTTTACTGACCTCTTTAGAGCTAGTTTCCTTTCTGTGTAAAGAGACTAGCAAAACCAAGCAGATGTTCTGGCCACTCTGCAGCTGCTTGATTTACAATGTGACACCACATTTATGAAATCAGCTGGGGGACCCCATGGCATCTTAAGGTTTCAGGAAGGGAAATTCATGAGTGTGAGTCAATCCAGGGTCCATGCTGTCAAGTGCTCTGCAATGGGAAGTTGATGTGAGTTTCCCAAAGGACGGCCAGGGGTGCTGGGGGAGGACAGGAAAGAACATAAAGCATTGTGCTTCCTTCCTTGACAGGACCAGTGGGAGAGACAGCAGGAAGAGGAAGCATGGAGAGGGATCCCAAGAAGCAAGGAAAGAAACCTCATTTTTCAAACTGATACCTTCCCCTAAGTTTTCTTCCCAACTCCCACTCCAGCATGAGGAAGACTCAGGAAAAATCTCCATGGCAGTGAGGGAACACCTGCCCGGGGCACGTCCAAAAGTTTGCACCATTCCTTTCACACACATCCCACTCTTGTGTTAACAATAAAAAATGGGATCTCTGTGGGCTGCAAAGAGGTCTGGTTTGGAGATTAGTGAACCAAAGAGAATCAAATAAAGTTTGACGACATCAGAGTGAGAAAGCTATCCTGAGGCAACATACTTAGTAATTTGCAATGATATTTCAGTGCAGCAGCTTGCAAAGACAGTCTCACAGTCTATTGTTTACTGCTTCTAAGTGAATTGCATGCTAATTGTATTTAATAAGATGTGTTCAAACTTCTCTCCTGCTTTTTATAAAATTACAAAACCATGGGTCATGAAGTTTTCTAGCCACTCTAGTGATAAAAATAAAAACAAACTCAGTAGTCCCCTGGCACTGGACCATTTGTTCAATTAATGAGTGAATGCTAATTGAAACATGTCTACTAGATTGACAGATTTGACTACTTAAAAATTTTAAATTCTGTATGACAAAGGATATCACAAATAAAAGTGTAAAACAAGCAAAACATTGAAGGAAAGTATTATAGCATACTAAATGAAAGATTAGTATCCAAAATATATGTACTTCCTAAAAAAATCTACAAGAGGCCCATATCTTGATAGTTAAATGAGCAAAGGCTATGAACAGGCAGTTTGCAGAAGAATTTCAAATGTCAATAAACAGATGGTGAAATATCAATAAAAAGATAGTGAAATGTATTAATAATAAAGAAATGCACGTGAACAGCCAGATTTCAATGTTTTTGCCAATCAGTTTGGCAAAAAAAAATTGAAAACATTGACGATTTCAAGTATTGAAGATGATATTAAAAAACAAGCATTCTCATTCAACATGGAAGAAGTATACATTTGAAGGTCTTTTGTTTGGGGAAAGGAAGCAATCTGGCAAGAGTTACCACAATTTTAAATGTGTCTACATTTTTAGCAATTTCATTGCTACCAACCAATCATAGAGACACATGTGCCTACATAGCATGAACTAAGATGTTCTTGGCTAATTCATATTTACTATTGAAAACTGGGGCAAATCCAAACATCCATCAGTGGTAGAGTGATCTTGTATACTACAATATACCCATTTAAAGAAATTTTATACTGTTGTTTAAAAAAGAAGATAGTATACTTTTATACTGAAAGATCTACAAATCAAAAAGCAAGTCAACTGGTAAAGGATACAATATGTGAGTCCATTAAATTACATGGAAAAGGACTGGAAAGATATCCACGTTTGTTTCCTTTGGGATGGGTAATCATTACAGAAAAGGTAGAGGGGTTACTTTTAAATTTTACCTCAACCATTTCAATATAGTCTTTACTACAAGGAATTTTAGGAGACAGGAAATTGACGGAGCATAAAGCAAGATAATCCTTTTGATTTTGTTGCCTAGAGAGGCAGAATAGTACAGTGGTTAAAGATCATGGGCTCTAGAATCTTACTGCTCAGTTTTAAATTCTATCTACTCTGCTCTACTTAATACTGTGTGAATTCTAAGCAAAGTTCTTAATCCCTTGGACCACTGCATCCTCATCTTCAAAGTGGAATTTATAGATTTCACATAGTAGTGATACCATTCAGTATTTGTCCTTCCCTGCATGACATTTCACAAATACTGTAAGATATCACTTCTATGTGAAATCTGAAAAGCCAAGCTCATAAAAACATTGCAGAATGGTGGTTACCAGAGGCTAGGACTGGGGGAATTGAGGAGATGTTATTAAGGGCACAAACTTCCAACCAGTAGATGAATAAGTCCTGGAGATCTAATGCACAGCATAGTGACTATAGTCAACAATACTGTATTATAAAGTTCACAGTTACTAAGAGACTAGATTTTAATCTTTTCCCACCACAATAAAAGAAATGATAATGTGTGATATGTTAGAGACGGTAGCTAAAATTATAATGGAAATTGCAATATATAAATGTATCAAATCAGTACAGTATATATATACCTTTAATTAAACAATTTGTTGTTGTTATTTTAGTCACTAAGTTGTGTTCAGCTCTTTTGTGATCCCCATTGACTGTCGGAGAAGGCAATGACAGTCCACTCCAGTACTCTTGCCTGGAAAATCCCATGGACAGAGGAGCCTTGTAGGCACAGAGTCAGACATGACTGAAGCGACTTAGCAGCAGCAGCATTGACTATAGCCCACCAGGCTCCTCTGTCCACCAGATTTCTGGCAAGAATACTGGAGTGGGTTGTCACTTCCTTCTCCAGGGGATCTTCCCAACCCAGGGATTGATCAAACCCACATATCTTGCATTGCAGGTGGATTCTTTACCACTGAGCCACCTGGGAAGCCATATAATGTCCATTACATCTTAACTAAGGCAAATTTTAAAAATAAATAAGCCAGGTGGAATTGATGGTGCTTCATATGTATTAATGTTATTATTAATATTGCTTCTAGTGACAGCAGGTTAGGTTATATTTCATTTTCTCAGTGTCTCATCACAATGATCAGTTTGCCAATAAATAACATCTATATAGTAAAACAAAAATTTTGATTAGTTTTAATATTAAGAATGAACATATGGGGACAATGCATAGCCTAATGAATCATATTTGTGAAACAGAAAGTAAATGTCATTAAAATTGACACTATGAAAGTAATAGTTATTAAAGCTGTATAAATAACCAAAAAATGATTTAAAAGGAAAGAATGACTTATTTTAAAAACTGGAAAGCGAGGAATTACATTTGTTAACTTAGGTTGATTTAGTTAAAATATTTCAAAATAATATCTAAAGTTGGTAAGTAAAGAAAGAGAGGTATATGAACTTTATTCCAAGTACAGAGCTGGACATCAGAAACACTAAAAAAAATGAAAGTTAAAGAATTTTCTTCAAGAAGAAGCATCAGGGAGCTTCTCATTTTGAAACTGGTACAATTTAATTTTATAATATACAATTTGAATTTTATAATATAATGCATTGTTTTCATGATATTAAAACAATAGAAGGCTTTTACCATAATGAAGGCATGATATGTGTGGGTTATGTGTTGACTGTATACAAATTCATTAGATGGAGAGTTATACCCAAAAATCTGATGGCAGTTGTTGTCACTAGGGAAGGAAAGAGATGGCTGAGGGGCAGGAGTAAGATAAATACTTTTCACTGAATTATTTTTCTATCTTTTAAATTTTGTGCCACGTGCATGTATCACTTACCCCCAAAATAATAATTTTATAAAACCTCTGCTTTTCTCCACATCATGGCCCTGTCCAAAGGGAAGAACCCTAAGCTTCCAAATAAAAGTGCTACCAAGACTTGTACCACTCCCCCAACTTCCTGTGCCCATAGTCACTGTTTCTCCTCTGTCAGCCCTGCCTGCACCGACACTCACGGACACCTCCAGAATTCCAGGAAGAAGAGGTGTACCACACTCTGGAGGGCTACGAATTCAGATTTAGAGACTAACTTTGCAAAATGTTACAAAACAATAAAAATAACCCACCTCCTTCTGTTTCAACAACTGTGGATAGAAAACAATGCAAAGCAATATATGTGACTGGTAACAAGGTGAAAAAAACAGGATTTTGTGGGCTGGGGGCTGAACCATGGCTGGCGCCAGAGTTGTCTGGATAACTGTCCAGCTTCGTTGAACCTGTGTCTGTAGATAGGAAGACTGTGGTCACATGCAATCTAGCATGACTAATGACAACTATAATTCCAAAGTAATGAGGAGCATAAATAGTGACAGAGTCTACATGGGGACTCATTGTTAAAATGTCTCATTATGCTGGCCTCGCAAACAAAGGATAAAATCACAGTGACCCTTGAGACTGACCAAATTGCCCAAATGACATTCTGTTTTCTCACTGGCTCCTACCTTCTCAAAGCTACAAGACCACCAGATTCCAGACCTCTGGCTACATGACCACAGGACTCAACTANCATTATGCTGGCCTCGCAAACAAAGGATAAAATCACAGTGACCCTTGAGACTGACCAAATTGCCCAAATGACATTCTGTTTTCTCACTGGCTCCTACCTTCTCAAAGCTACAAGACCACCAGATTCCAGACCTCTGGCTACATGACCACAGGACTCAACTACTGCCTAAAAATTAACCATCCCTTCAGAGAACTTTTCATTGGCAGGATATAAGAAAGACTCCATCAGAAAAGGAGGACACTGGTTCTCCTTAAGGGCCAGTCACCTTCTCTATTCCTCTAATAAGTTTACCTTTTGCCTGACTGCCTAGTTTGCTCTTTTTCTCTGCACTTGCCTTACAAATAGTATTTCAAGATAACTATAACAAATGTAATAATATATGAATGTATCATCACTTTATTTTTTTGCTGGAGAAGTCCCAGCATCATAGATAGTGCTAATATCAATGGGGTTTGTTGCCTATATTCATAACTGAAAAAAAATGCTGCATTTCAGTTAGAAGTTAGTGAAAATAAATACGTAATTGATCTCATCTAAGGTCATGGACTTAAAAGACGCTTACTCCTTGGAAGGAAAGTTATGACCAACTTAGCATATTCAAAAGCAGAGACATGACTTTGCCAACAAAGGTCCATCTAGTCAAGGCTATGGTTTTTCCAGTAGTCATATATGGAAGTGAGAGTTGGACTGCGAAGAAAGCTGAGCATCAAAGAATTGATGCTTTTGAACTGTGGTGTTGGAGAAGACTCTTGAGAGTCCCTTGGACTGAAAGGAGATCCAACCAGTCCATTCTAAAGGAGATCAGGCCTGGGTGTTC
>SJYX01010156.1:206007-250755 GCA_006410675.1 Oreotragus oreotragus | reverse complement strand
GGGGGCAGGAGGAGAAGGGGACGACAGAGGATGAGATGGCTGGATGGCATCACCAACTCGATGGACATGCGTTTGAGTGAACTCTGGGAGGTGGTGATGGACAGGGAGGCCTGGCATGCTGTGATTCATGGGGTCACAAAGAGTCGGACATGACTGAGCGACTGAACTGAACTGAACTGAAGGTCATGGACACCTTGAATTTTATCTGTGGACCTGAAATTAAGACCCTGATCTAGATCCATGTGTACTCAGAATTATGAATCCTGTTTAAGATTGCCTGGTTAGTCTATAGTGAGTCTTGAAGATTTAGACACATTTTGACAACAGACAGAAGCCACATGTTAGACTTGAGAGAGTTCTGTATTGACTCAAAGTCAAATACACTAAAATTCAAAAGAAGAAACCTAAACTTTTAAGTGGATTACCTGGGGTATGTGGCATTTATCATAGTTTGGGGAAATTAGAATTGCCCTTATTCGCTTTATCTCCCCAGGCTGCTAAGAGATGATTAGAGAAATCACAAATTAGAGATATTTTGCACTTTTGATGAAATTTTACTCCTTTAGTTGAATAGTCTCTTTAATGTTATGTGCATGAGGATATTAAATAATGTGCCATGCTATATAAATTTTTAAAACCTGGCCTTAAGTGTTTTGACATTCTTTCCATCAAAAACCCCATCAGGTGGGGTTCTATGTCTCCTCCCTCGAGTCAGAGTTGACTTGTGTCTGTCTTGATCAATAATGTGCTATAAAAGTACAGTGTAATATAGACTCTTTGAAGGCTAAATCCTAAAAGGGTATCGAGCTTCTACCTTGCTTGCTAAAATAGTCACTCTTGGAATCATGCACCACCATGTAAGAAGTCTGACTATCCTGAGGCTGCCATGCTAGAAGGAAACTTCAAGCACATTATGAGGCACTGTGTATCACCCAGTCAACAGTCTAAAATAGCTCAGTCTTCACTTATGTGAATGAAAGAACCATCTGATATCTCCATCCTCCAGTCATTTGAGTAGGTCCCCAGCCATTCAAGACTTCCCAGCCAAGTCCCCAGTCAGAGAGAAGCACAGCCAAGTCATTCATGTTCTGCTTACCCAAACCCCTGACCCTCAGAGTAAAACAGTTGAGTATTTTTATGCCATGAGTCTTTGAAATAGTCTGTTGTACAATTGAAGATAACAAAGCATATAGTCAAATACATAACCAAGAGGAAGCTGGTGGAAAAGCTTAGTGAAAGTGAAAGTGAAGTTGTTCAGTTGTATCCAGCTCTTTGCAACTCTATGGACTGTAGCCTGCTAGGCTACTTTGTCCCCGGGATTCTCCAGGCAAGAATACTGGAGGGGGTTGCCATTTCCTTCTCCAATCTTCCCAACACAGAGATTGAACCCGGGTCTCCTGCACTGCAGGCCGACTCTTTACCATCTGAGCCACCAGGGGCTCCAAAAGCTTAGTTCAGTTCAGTTCAGTCGCTCAGTCGTGTCCGACTCTTTGCTACCCCATGAATAGCAGCTCACCAAGCCTCCCTGTCCACCACCAACTCCCAGAGTTCACTCAAACTCACGTCCATCGAGTCAGTGATGCCATCCAGCCATCTCATCCTTGGTCGTCCCCTTCTCCTCCTGCCCCCAGTCCCTCCCAGCATCAAAGTCTTTTCCAATGAGTCAACTCTTCACATGAGGTGGCAAAGTATTGGAGTTTCAGCTTTAGCATCATTCCTTCTAAAGAAGTCCCAGGGCTAATCTCCTTCAGAATGGACTGGTTGGATCTCCTTGCAGTCCAAGAGACTCTCAAGAGTCTTCTCCAACAGAACAGTTCAAAAGCATCAATTCTTCGGCGCTCAGCCTTCTTCACAGTTCAACTATCACATCCATACATGACCACTGGAAAAACCATAGCCTTGACTAGATGGACCTTAGTTGGCAAAGTCATGTCTCTGCTTTCGAACATGCTATCTAGGTTGGTCATAACTTCCCTTCCAAGGAGTAAGTGTCTTTTAATTTCATGGCTGCATCACCATCTGCAGTGATTTTGGAGCCCAAAAAAATAAAGTCTGAGTGGTCAGTAAATAAATATAGTGACCAGACACTGTTAGAAATTCAGCAGAACAACCCCAAACCAACCCCTTATATTCATTAAATTGTTGTTCTAAAGCAATGCATTAGCCACAGGCCAGGGATCAAGCAAAAAATTGGCAGAAGCACTTACTACTGTATGTTACTTCTGAGCCAAATCTATGAAAAAGCTGACTCCACTTTATTTTTCCCCACCCCCCACTTGCATGCATAGGATTTCAAAGCTTAGAATGTTGAGCCATGAGATAGCTGGAGTCTGAGACTCTGAATGATTGTGTGAAGGAAGGCTATCCACTCCCAGAGACAGCCACATTGGGTGGTTACATGCATAACCTGATATATTTCTACATATCATTGGGACACAGAAATGTCAGGGTTCATTTGTTACAGCAATTTGCGTTTCCCTAAAACACAGTAATTATAAATAGTAACTCACACTTGACCTCCATGTCAAGAGAATAATAAGCAATGGTAATGACTATGGAGAATCTAAAAACATCAGTTCCAACTCAACCCCAGCCAATTTCTGTCATGCAAAAATGTAAAATTGATTGCCAGATGTTCCTATCTATTTAAGAGAAGCTAGAAGTCATATTTTTACATTAGTCTTCTAGTTTTTGATGGTTTGTTTCTGTTAAGGAAAATCTCTGTGAGGCCAAGCAAAATACACCTTCAAGCCCATTTCATGACACTGTACCTCGCTGAGCTTTATAAAGGATTGGTGGGATCCTTTTCTAATGTTGGTATTTGATGAAAGGGCTAACACAACATTGTAAAAATTAGAAAAAAAGAAAATTACGTCATCAGACATTTATCCTATCTGTCACATCTTCATCAGAATTATGATCTCAAAACAGTTCATCTCTTCCTCAAAAAAGCCTTCCATTTCAACAGAATAAAGTTCTTTTTAGCTCAACAGTCAAGGCCCTCCACAATCTGGCTCTAGCCTAATCTCCTGCAGTATCTTTTTCCAGCTAAATCTTTTCTAACTGCACCTTTTTCATACTCTGCCATCTCACGTAACTTCTAAACTCTGCTTTGCTCAGGCTGTTCCATAGAACAATTTCACCTCATTGTTAAAGGTTCACCTGTTGGACATCACAGGGCAAAGAGTAAGAAAGTTGTGGGATTAAAAAATCCTCAGCAGCTATGTTCACAGATTCACAGAGTTAGACATGACTGAAGCAACTTAGCATGCATGCTGGCACAGCTAAAATCAGGCAGAATAGGCTTGTAGTGGGAGTTCTCATATCCCACTATGCACCTGCCAATTACTCCAAACAGGATGAAACAAACACCTACATCTGTGACAAGAAGGTGCTCTTACTTTACTATCCAATCGGAAGAAGAAAACGATCTGCCTCAGGACAGCCCGGGCTGTAGCAGCCCAGCCAATGAGAAGTCTTTATACTTTGGTTGCCCAGCTTCTTCCAATGGACTCTTTGGTTATCGCAGCCCCTCCCAACTCCTCCCTTTTCCCTATAGAAGCAAGAACCCCTTCCTAGTTCTCTAGATTTGCCTCTGATCCACCATAGTCTATACCTCTGGAGTTGCAATTCCTCTGCTATTCCCAAATAAAATCACTTATGCTGGTCAAATATATGTATATCAAGTTATTAAATTGACAAAACAGATAGATCTGCCCACAGAATCTGTGACACTTGCAGAGTAGCCTTGGCCAAATCACTTAAATCTCTGTAAGCAGCCCATCATAGAGGCTGAAAATGCCAGGTGCCCCCAGCCATCTATTCAGATAGCTCAGATGTCAGCAAACTCTTTCTGTAAAGGGCCAGATATTAAGTATTTTTAGTAAATATTAAGTATTCTCTCTAGAGTGGCCTCAGTCATTGGACAGTGTAAGCAACCTTAGTCAATGCAAAATCAATTGAGTATGGCTGTATTCCAATAATACTTTATTTATGGACACTGAACTCTGAATTCTTTCAATTTTCATGTAATTAAATATGATTTCTCTTTTGACTTTTTCCAACTATTTAAAAATGTAAAAAACATTCTTAGCTTGAGGCCTGAATCAAAACAGGTGACTGGCTAAATTTGACCTTTGGGCTAGAGCAGTGGCCTCTAAACATTTTGTCACCAGTAATCAGTTTGAAAATTCTGAAGGAGATGGGAATACCAGACCACCTGACCTGCCTCTTCAGAAAACTGTATACAGGTCAGGAAGCAACAGTTAGAACTGGACATGGAACAACAGACTGGTTCCAAATATGGAGGCCTGGCATGCTGCGATTCATGGGGTCACAAAGAGTCAGACACAACTGAGTGACTGAACTGAACTAAACTGAACCAGTTTGAAGACAAAAAGACAAGTTTTCCATGAACTGGAATTGAGGGGATGGTTTGGAAATGATTCTGGTGCATTACATTTACTGTGCATCCTATTTCTATTATTATTATATCAACTCCACTTCAGATCATCAGACATTAGATTCTGAAGGTTGGGGACCTCTGGGCTATAGTGTCAAGAGTTTGCCAACCCCTGAACTAATTCATGCTCATATCACCCAATCCTGGACAGTGAGATCTCTGCAAAAGCTTTCTGGTTTGTCCCCCTGGACAACGGTTCTCTCTGTTTAAAGAAACATTGGAGGAAACACATCTCTTCTTGGCCCAGACATTGTCTTATCTCTACCTAATGGCCTCTTGGGTTATAAGAGGCAAGCCTGATGATGTTGCCAGGATGTTGAGAGGAATGACAAATAGAAAGATTCTGAATTTTTGTTGATATTGCTTAGTTGCCAAAGCAACTCTGGTACCCACCTGATGCCAGACTTTATTTCATGAGAAAATGAACTTCACTGTAGGATGTGTTTCACAGTGATGAATCATACAGCGGAGCAGTAAGGCCAATCTGCCCAGGTTTGGGTTGTAGGGGACAGTGTGTGTGGTCCACAGAGAATTCAAAAACTGTAATAAAGTCAACTAAAAGTCCATCTGCTTTTTATCATCTCTATGTACCAGCAATACTAAGCCATGCCAGTGATAAAATCCTCACCTTTGTCAGGGCTCAATGCTCCCATGGCTCCCCTATCTTGGTACACAACTAACATTTTATAACCTGAAATCAAGAGTTTCCTAACTGGCATGCAGCCTGCAGCACTTAGCACAGTGTCTTGATTTTAAACCCTCTGCTGAAATGTTGAAGAACCCATTATCCATATGCATGCACGTGAGGATGCATATGAACACATGCAGTAAAGTGAGTCACGTTATAATTGCATTCTACTAGCTTAAGAAAATGAAGAGTATTCTCAGGTTTCTGTCACTTGACATTTCTTAAACCCACAGTGGAATTACTTGACCTCCATCTTATTGTGGCTTCACATAGCTTTATAATAGCGTCTCAAGGCCTGGCTGTGTTTATTAGGACAGTCCTGGAAAAGGGTGCATTTGATTGAAGGAAAAAAAAAGAAGCATCCAAATAAACTTCAAATAGCTCACTTGAATTTACTCAAGAAATGCACAATGTCCCCAAATAAAAAAGTTAACCCACACCCTGGTGGCTCAGACAGTAAAGAATCTGCCTGCAAGGCAGGGGACTTGGGTTTAATCCCTAGGTTGGGAAGATCCCCTGGAGAAGGGAATGGCTACCCACTACAAGTATTCTTGGCTGGAGAATTCCATGAACAGAGGAACCTGGTGAGCTACAGTTCATGAACTCACAAAGAGTTGGACACACTGAGTGACTAACACTCTCACTTTCAATTTCAGAAAAAAAATGTAGCCAAAGCACGCTGGATTCAGAATCATCAGAAGTGGAGGATGCATGGAATGGATGGCTGGAGAGGACCCAGCACTTACACAGCATGCCTCACTCCCGCTGACTCTGCTGAGACACCCCCAACCATTTAATCAGGACAGACTGTGATTTAGCATGTCCTACAGCCATTTTCTGTAGAAAATGGGTGCACATGACTGAAACATCAAAGTTTTATTTTTAGCAAGATTCTTTCTCAGCTGCATTTTTGCTGGGCTATAAAATCACATATTTATGCATTCATGCATATACTTTCATACATGTGCACATATGTACATCTGCGTGCATGTGTGCAAGTTGCTTCAGTCAAGTCTGACTCTTTGTGACCCTGTGGACAGTAGCCCACCAGGCTCCTCTGTCCATGGGATTCTCCAGCCAAGAATACTGGAGTGGGATGCCATATCCTCCTTGAGGGGGTCTTCCTGACCCAGGGATCAAACCCATGTCTCAGACCACCTGACCTGCCTCTTGAGAAAACTATGCAGGTCAGGAAACAACAGTTAGAACTGGACATGGAACAACAGACTGGTTCCAAATAGGAAAAGGAGTACGTCAAGGCTGTATATTGTTACCCTGCTTATTTAACCTCTATGCAGAGTACATCATGAGAAATGCTGGGCTGGAAGAAGCACAAGCTGGAATCAAGATTGCTGGGAGAAATATCAATAACCCCAGATATGCAGATGACACCACCCTTATGGCAGAAAGTGAAGAGGAACTAAAAAGCCTCTTGATGAAAGTGAAAGAGGAGAGTGAAAAAGTTGGCTTAAAGCTCAACATTCAGAAAATGAAGATCATGGCATCTGGTCCCATCATTTCATGGGAAATAGATGGGGAAACAGTGGAAACAGTGTCAGACTTTATTTTGGGGGGCTCCAAAATCACTGCAGATGGTGACTGCAGCCATGAAATTAAAAGACACTTACTCCTTGGAAGAAAAGTTATGACCAACCTAGATAGCATATTCAAAAGCAGAGACATTACTTTGCCNTTTCATGGGAAATAGATGGGGAAACAGTGGAAACAGTGTCAGACTTTATTTTGGGGGGCTCCAAAATCACTGCAGATGGTGACTGCAGCCATGAAATTAAAAGACACTTACTCCTTGGAAGAAAAGTTATGACCAACCTAGATAACATATTCAAAAGCAGAGACATTACTTTGCCAACTAAAGGTCCATCTAGTCAAGGCTATGGTTTTTCCAGTGGTTATGTACAGATGCGAGAGTTGGACTGTGAAGAAAGCTGAGCACCAAAGAATTGATGCTTTTGAACTGTGGTGTTGGAGAAGACTCTTGAGAGTCCCTTGGACTGCAAGGAGATCCAACCAGTCCACTCTGAAGGAGATCCGCCATGGGATTTCTTTGGAAGGAATGATGCTAAAGCTGAAACTCCAGTACTTTGGCCACCTCATGCAAAGCGTTGACTCATTGGAAAAGACTCTGATGCTGGGAGGGATTGGGGGCAGAAGGAGAAGGGGACGACAGAGGATGAGATGGCTGGATGGCATCACTGACGTGAGTTTGAGTGAACTCTGGGAATTGGTGATGGACAGGGAGGCCTGGCGTGATGCGATTCATGGGGTTGCAAAGAGTCAGACACGACTGAGCGACTGAACTGAACTGAACTGAACAGCCATTTTCTGTAGAAAATGTATGCACATGACTGAAACATCAACCTTTTATTTTTAACAAGGTTCTTTCTCAGCTGCATTTTTGCTGGGCTATAAAATCACATATTTATGCATTCATGCATATACTTTCATACATATGTACATGAGCGTGCATGTGTGCAAGTTGCGTCAGTCACGTCTGACTCTTTGTGACCCTGTGGACAGTAGCCCACCAGGCTCCTCTGTCCATGGGATTCTCCAGCCAAGAATACTGGAGTGGGTTGCCATATACTCCTTGAGGGGGTCTTCCTGACCCAGGGATCAAACCCATGTCTCTATGTCTCTTGCATTGGAAGGCATGTTCTTTACCACTAGCACCACCTGGGAAGCATACATATGCACATACAAACACACAAAAACATGTATGTTGACAAATAAACAGGTGTGGATACAATGCATATATGTATGCATACATACAACACACATAAACATACATACATAGACAAAGAGACACTTGCATATACAAGCAGTGCACACATACATCTGTACATAGACATGAACACAAAGACACATGCATGCACTTGTGTCTCTTGTACACACAAGACAAATATGTGCCCACATCCACACCCCTCAGCACCTGGACATTAGATTTCTTTGGTTTAATTTAACATAGCAGAGTTGACAAAGAATGGCTCAAAACTCAGACAAAACTGGTTTGAAACCCAGCCCTGACTCTTTCTAGCTAGATGATCTTGAACAAGTTATTTAGCTTCGCTGAAGGTTAGTTCTCTAACATAAAATGAGAATAACAAGAGTCCTTCTCTGATAGAACTGTTGTAGGCATTAAAAGATACAATGTTTATAAATGCTCAGCACCATTCTTGTCTCTTATGTACTGAATATATGTTGTTATTTTTATCATCATCATCATCATTCTCTCGGTCACATCTAGACAATCACATGTAATGATCAGGACAGAGACTTGAGGCAAGTTCCCTGGTTCAAAGGTGACAAAAACCAAAGGATTTTATGTGACCCCACCAGAAGTAGGTAAGGGCACACTAGCGCATTGGAAGACACCTGCTGCCCCAAGCCCCTGCCCTGGCCTGGCCTGCCAGTAGGGGGTTTATCTGGTTGGGCCAGGTCCAGATAGCACAGCTCCTGTCCACAGGCCCATCTGGGTTGCACATAGTGTCTGTTAATGTGCATTTCCAGGAATCAGAGCAACTGAGTCTCACTTTGGAAAGTGGAAATCTCTTGACTTGAAGGTTGGATTAATGCTGTGCTCAGCATCCTCAGGGCTCCATCAGCATAGCCAGGCAGGAGGAGATGTAGGCACTTCTCACCCTGAGCCCTGACATTCAAGGCAAAGTTGTAGACGCCAACAGAAAAGCATGTCCCAGACACAAGTAGGGCCCATCAGGAAGAGGAATCAAGAACAGAAGAGACAAAATCGTGAAAGTTCAGATGAGGAGTGATGAGGGAAAGGAGAATAGGGACGATGTCTTAAAGGAGGCCTGGGACCTAACCAGAATCATCTACTATCAACTGAATTTGTCTCTCTCTCTCAGTCTCTCTCCAAGAGTACATTCAAAAAATTGCTGTGTTTTCCTATTACTTCATGAACTAAAATTAAAAATAGGTCAAAGAATCATTTATTATTCGCTGAGCCAAAACATCTGCACCTTCAGTTGAGATCTGCAATAAACAGTCTGCTTCTATCTTGTCTTACAGGAGAGCTGTTGCCCATAAGTGCAGACAGATGCACACCAAAATAATAAATAAACAAAATAAACAAAATAAAATGCAGTCAGACAAACTCCAGAACAAATTTGTTCCATCTGGCCTCTCGAAGGGCAATAAGGATTGTTGCCATTTTGAAATTGCCCTAGTGCTTTCTGTTTATCCAAGATTGCTGGCTTTGCTGAAATCTGTAACCATTTCATGTTTTTAGCTGGGAAAGCATTTTATGTTTTTAGCAACTGAAAAACCACATGTTTTTTTTTTTAGCAAATATGGATAAAATGTTAAAAACCCACTGAAGTATAGTTGATATACAAGGTTAGATGTTATAGCTGTATAATATATGATTCACAATATTTAAAGATTATAATCTATTTAGAGTTATTATCAAATATTGGCTATATTCCCCATGTTGTACAATATATCCTTGTAGCCTATTTTATGCCTAATAGTTTGTACTTCTTAATCTTCTACCCTTATATTGCCCCTCTCCCTCCCATCTCCCTACTTGTAACCACTACTTTCTTCTCTATATCTGTGAATCTGCTTCCTTTTTGTTGTATTCACTAGTTTGTCGTGTTTTTTAGATCCCACACATAAGTGATAACATACAATATTTGTCTTTCTCTGTCTGATTTATTTCACTTGGCATTATACATTTCAAGTTCATCCAAATGGCAAAATTTTGTTCTTTTGTATGGCTGAGTACTATCCCATTTTATATATGTACCACATCTTCGTTACGCACTCATCTATTGATGGACACTTAGGTTGCTTCCAAATCTTGGCAACTGCAAATAATCACAGCAAAGTAGTATTAAATGGAGATATGGATGTAGTTTCTTGATCCAGGGCATAGCTTCAAGTGGACCTTCCCAGGATAAGAGACAGGGAAGCTTGAGTGTGGACAAGTTCATGAGAGACTCTGGATTTTGTGCCCAGAAATAGTGAAAGTCTACAAGCAACAGCAATTTGGAGGTTATCTTTATGGGTAGTTTTATAGTCTTAAAAAATAAATGAACATGGAATTTGAGGGCAATGGTTTATACTTATATAAATGTAAAATATATTTATATTTTCTCCTTCAGCCCTGCTCCTGTAAGCTCAGTTTCACCTACCTATCAATAAGAGTAGTACTTCCCCATGGTATCCACAAAGACCTTGGATAGTAGCTGCACCTTTAAGAACTAGAAATGCTTCCATTTATCTGTTAGCAGCGTTTTTTAGAAAGTGTTCTACATCTCAATGGAGTAAAACTTATATGACTAGTACAGCCAAGGCTGTGTTAGCAAGCTGAGGCAAAACTCAGTATACAGAGCCCCTTCAAAATATTTTGCTATTAAGACTTAGCTAGGACCTGATAGGAGAAGGCAATGGCAACCCACTCCAGTACTCTTGGAAAATCCCATGAACGGAAGAGCCTGGTAGGCTGCAGTCCATGCTGTCTCTAAGAGTAGGACATGACTAAGGGACTTCACTTTCACTTTTCACTTTTATGCATTGGAGAAGGAAATGGCAACCCACTCCAGTGTTCTTGCTTGGAGAATCCCAGGGACGGGAGAGCCTGGTGGGCTGCCATCTATGGAGTCGCACAGAGTCGGACACAACTGAAGCGACTTAGCAGCAGCAGCAGCAGGAACTGATAAGCCAGCCAAAAAAAAAAAAAACACATTCTCTCCAATGAGATTCAGTAGAGCCATCAGCAAAAGCATAAAAGATAATTCGTGGAGCTACTGATGCTAAATAAAAAAATTAAAGTGTTAGCTTTAAAAATTCAGTAATAGTATTAATACGTTGTAACAAGAAGGACACTTTACCTCTGTAGTCTTCCTCCCAAAACCCCTCAGTTCAGTTCAGTTCAGTTCAGTCGCTCAGTCATGTCTGACTCTTTGTGACCCCATGGACTGCAGCATGCCAGGCCTCTCTGTCCATCACCAACTCCCGGAGTTTACTCAAACCCATGTCCATTGAGTCAGTGATGCCGTCCAAACATCTCATTTTCTGGCATCCCGTTCTCCTCTCACCTTCAATCTTTCCCAGCATCAGGGTCTTTTCCAGTGAGTCAGTTCACATCAGGTGGCCAAAGTATTGAAGTTTCAGCTTGAACATCAGTCCTTCCAATTAATATTCAGGACTGATATCCTTTAGAATGGACTGGTTGGATCTCCTTGCAGTCTGAGGGACTCTCAAGAGTCTTCTCCAATGCCACAATTCAAAAGCATCAATTCTTCAGCACTCAGTTCTTTTTATAGTTCAACTCTCACATCCATACATGACTATTGGAAAAACCATAGCCTTGACTAGACAGGCCTTTGCTGGCAGAGTAAAGTTGCTACTAATACTTTTGCTGATGGCCTTACTGAATCTCATTAGAGAGCACGTGTTTTTTTGCTGGCTGAGAAAATAGTCTCTCACTGTTTCCATTGTTTTCCCGTCTATTTACCATGAAGTGATGGGACTTGATGCCATGATCCTAGTCTTCTGAATGTTAAGTTTTAAGCCAACTTTTTCACTCTCCTCTTTCACTTTCATCAAAAGGTTCTTTAGTTCTTCTTTACTTTCTGCCATAAGGGCGGTGTCTTCTGCATATGTAAGGTTATTGATATTTCTCCCAGCAATCTTGATTCTAGCTTGTGCTTCATCCAACCCAGCGTTGTTCATGATGTACTTTGCATATAAGTTAAAAATGCAAGGTGACAATATACAGCCTTAATGTACTCCTTTCCCATTTTGGAACCCGTCTGTTGTTCCATGTCCAGTTCTAACTGTTGTTTCCTGACCTTCATACAGATTTCTTAAGAGGCAGGTAAAGTGGTCTGTTATTCCCATCTCGTAAAGAATTTTCCACAGTTTGTTGTGATCCACACAATCAAAGGCTTTGGCATAGTCAGTAAAACAGAAGTAGATGTTTTTCTGGAACTCTTGCTTTTTCCATGATCCAGCAGATGTTGCCAATTTGATCTCTGGTTCCTCTGCCTTTTCTAAATCCAGCCTGAACATCTGGAAGGTCACCATTCACGTATTGCTGAAGCCTGGCTTGGAGAATTTTGAACATTACTTTACTAGTGTGTGAGATGGGTGCAACTGTGCAGTGTTTTTCTGGAACTCTTGCTTTTTCCATGATCCAGCAGATGTTGCCAATTTGATCTCTGGTTCCTCTGCCTTTTCTAAATCCAGCCTGAACATCTGGAAGGTCACCATTCACGTATTGCTGAAGCCTGGCTTGGAGAATTTTGAACATTACTTTACTAGTGTGTGAGATGGGTGCAACTGTGCAGTAGTTGGAGCATTCTTTGGCATTGCCTTTCTTTGGGATTGGAATGAAAATTTACCTTTTCCAGTCCTGTGGCCACTGCTGAGTTTTCCAGATTAGCTGGCATCAGATTAGCTGAGTGTAGCACTTTCACAGCATCATCTTTTAGGATTTGAAATAGCTCAACTGGAATTCCATCACATCCACTAGCCTTGTTTGTAGTGATACTTCCTAAGGCCTACTTGACTTCACATTCCAGGATGTCTGGCTCTAGGTGAGTGATCACACCATCATGATTATCTGGGTCATGAAGATCTTTTTTGTACAGTTCTTCTGTGTATTCTTGCCACCTCTTCTTAATACCTTCTGCTTCTTTAGGTCCATGCCATTTCTGTCCTTTATTGTGCCCATCTTTGCATGAAATGTTCCCTCGGTATCTCTAATCTTCTTGAAGAGATCTCTAGTCTTTCCCATTCTATTGTTTTTCTCTTTTTCTTTGCAGTGATCACTGAGGAAGGCTTTCTTATCTCTCCTTGCTATTCTTTGGAACTATACATTCAAATGGGTATATCCTTCCTTTTCTCCTTTGCCTTTCACTTCTCTTCTTTTCACTGCTATTTGTAAGGCCTCCACAGACAACCATATTGTCTTCTTGCATTTCTTTTTCTTGGGGCTGGTCTTGACCCCTGCCTCGTGTACAGTGTCACAAACCTCCATCCATAGTTCCTCAGGCACTCCCTCTATCAGATCTAATCCCTTGAATCTATTTCTCACTTCTACTGAATAATCATAAGGGATTTGAATTAGGTCATACCTGAATGGTTCAGTGATTTCCCCCACTTTCTTCAATTTAAGTCTGAATTTGGCAATAAGGAGTTCATGATCTGAGACACAGTCAGCTCCTGGTCTTGTTTTTGTTGACTGTAGAGAACTTCTCCATCTTTGGTTGCAAAGAATATAATCAGTCTGATTTCGGTACTGACCATCTAGTGATGTCCATGTGTAGAGTCTTTTGTGTTGTTGGAAGTGGGTTTTTGCCATGACCAGTGCATTCTCTTGGCAAAACTCTATTAGCCTTTGCCTTGCTTCATTCTGTACTCCAAGAACAGCTGGAGCTCTGGATCATGCCAACTTGGAGGGTTTCATTCATGTAGAAAGCAAATGGTTACATGAAAGAGAAGGTAGAGAATTGTGTAAAGCTGAATACACCTAAGACTCTGAGGATGAAGGTCTGCCAGTAAATGAGACTGATGAGACTGAGGAGGAAGAAATGTTTTCTGTAGTTTACCAGCAGCAAGAGAAGCAGGACTGTGAATTCATTTGTAGCACATGCTCACATTTAACCATTCTTAATTTGTCAAATAACCAAAGCCCAAACAAATTCAAATATTTAATAAAACAGGAATACCTCTCAATGCTTTATCAAAGAAAAGACTCAGAGCAAAGCAAGTTAATAAGTGCAGATGATTAACAGGAGTGATCTGCCTGAGGTACCGACTCAACCACATTCTGAAAATGAAAGCAAAGCAAATAAAAGAACAAGAAATCAAGTTATAAAAGAACAGCACAGGGAACGGAGGGTGGAGAAACTAGCTAACAAATCATCCTGCAAACTGGAGAAGGCAGGAAAAGGAGCTGCTGCAGTTAAATATTAAGGGCCCCAAGTTATGAAAATGGGACTTTTAGGAAAAAGCACATTCCCCATTAGGGTTGCTTCATTATGTTCAATGATGAATTGCAATGTTCAAATGACAATACTCTGCCATTTTTATTGACAGGTACTGATAAAACAAGTATAGTATTTGAACAAATTTTATAGCTCAATTCTAAAACTGTTGAACAAGTTTCCCCTGAAGAACATCACATACATAGTGTCAAATTTTTAATGTTTATTCTTATTGTTTTTAATGTTTAATTAAATTTAATTCAGACTTAAACTGAAGAAAGTAGGGAAAACCGCTAGACCATTAAGGTATGACCTAAATCAAATCCCTTATGATTATACAATGGAAGTGAGAAATAGATTTAAGAGCCTAGACCTGATAGATAGAGTGCCTGATGAACTATGGAATGAGGTTCGTGACATTGTACGGGGGACAGGGATCAAGACCATCCCCATGGAAAAGAAATGCAAAAAAGCAAAATGGCTGTCTGGNCCCTGCCTTCTGTACAATGTCATGAACCATAGTTCCATAGTTCATCAGGCACTCTGTCTATGAGATCTAATCCCTTGAATCTATTTTTCACTTTCACTGTATAATCATAAGGGATTTGATTTAGGTCATACTTGAATGGGCTAGTGGTTTTCCCTACTTTCTTCAATGTAACTTTGAATCTGGCAATAAGGAGTCCATGATCTGAGCCACAGTCAGCTCCCAGTCTTGTTTTTGCTGACTGTATATAGCTTCTCTATCTTTGGCTGCAAAGAATATAATCAATCTGATTTGGGTATTGACCATCTGTGTCTTTCCATCTATGATTTCCATATGTAGAATGTAGATTTCCATTGTTGGAAGAGGGTATTTGCTATGACCAGTGAATTCTCTTGGCAAAACTCTGTTACCCTTTGCCCTGCTTCATTCTATACTCCAAGGCCAAATTTGCTTGTTACTCCAGGTATTTCTTGACTTCCTACTTTTGCATTCCAGTCCACTATAATGAAAAGGATATCTTCTTTGTGTGTTAGTTCTAGAAGGTGTTGTAGGTCTTTACAGAATCGTTCAGCTTCTTCATCATTACTGGTTGGGGCATAGACTTGGATTGCTGTGATATTGAATAGTTTGCCTTGGAAACAAACAGAGATCATTCTGTCATTTTTGAGATTGCATCCAAGTACTGCATTTCGGACTCTTTTGTTAACTATGATGGCTACTCCATTTCTTCTAAGAGATTCTTTCCCACTGTATTAGATATAATGGCCTGAGTTTAAACTACCCATTCCCATCCATTTTAGTTCACTGATTCCTGAAATGTCGATTCTTGCCATCTTCTGTTTGACCACTTCCAATTTGTCTTGACTCATGGACCTAACATTCCAGGTTCTGATGCAATATTACTCTTTACAGCATCAGACTTTACTTCCATCACCAGTCACATCCACAACTGGGTGTTGGTTTTGCTTTGGCTCCATCTCTTCATTCTTTCTGGATTTATTTCTCCACTCTTCTCCAGTAGCATATTGGGCACCTACTGACCAGGGGAGTTCATCTTTCAGGGTCCTATCTTTTTGCCTTTTCATACTGTTCATGGGGTTCTCGAGGCAAGAATACTGAAGTGGCTTGCCAGTCCCTTCTCCAGTGGGCCATGTTTTGTCAGAACTCTCCACCAAGACCCAGCTGTCTCGGGTGGCCCTACACAGCATGGCTCATAGTTTCACTGAGTTAGACAAGGCTGTGGTCCATGTGATCAGATTGTTTAGTTTTCTGTGATTGTTGTTTTCAGTCTGTCTGCCCTCATGGAGAAGGGTAAGAGGCTTATGGAAGCTTCCTGATGGGTGAGACTGACTGAGGGGGAAACTTGGTCTTGTTCTGATCCATGGGACCATGCTCAGTAAATCTTTAATCCAATTTTCTGTTGATGGGTGGGGCTGTGTTCCCTTCATTATTTACCTGAGGCCAAACTATGGTGGAGATAATGAAGATGATGAGGACCTCCTTCAAAACGTCAGTGCCCCAAACCCTGCAGCAGGCATCACTGACTCATGCCTCCACTGGAGACTCCTGGACACTCACAGGCACGTCTGGGTCAGTCCCTTGTGGGATCACTGCTCCTTTCTCTCAGGTCTTGGTGTTCACAGGCTCTGTTTATGCCCTCCAGGAGTCTGTTTCCCAGTCCTGTGTAAGTTCTGGAGGCTCTGTGGTGGGGTTAATGGTGACCTCCTCCAAGAGGGCTTATGCCATACCCAGGTCTGCTGCATCTAGATCCTCTGCCCCTGTGGCAGTCCACTGCTGACCTGCACCTCCAATGGAGACACACAAACACAGTTCTGCCTCAGTCTCTGTGGGGTCTCTGAGTCCTGGTGCACACAAGGTTTGTTTGAGCCCTCTGAGCATCTCTGGCAGGTATGGGGTTTGATTCTAAACACGATTTTGCTCCTCCTACCATCTTGCTAGAGCTTCTTCTTTGCCCTTGGACTTTTTACCTCCTTTGCAACTTTTTAATCTCTGCATAAATGGAAAAGTATTATATCCTTAAAGTGCAGAGCCTTGAAAACGGGCTATCAGGTAGGTAACATTCTTTTACTAAGGTGCAAATCCAGCATGACTAAGTACAGGCAAGACAGCACAAAGGTTAGAGCAAAAGGTATAGATTCAATATGGAGTCAGGTTTGTTCTTCTTTGTTATAGTAAGAAGTAAAGTTTAGTTTAAGAAAACTACCAAAATGCCCCTACATATTTGTGATTGTTTACATATTACTCCTAATTGAATTAGTACTATTGGAGCATGCAGTATACCTAGTTTAGCACTAGGAAATGGAATTTAAAAATTTGTTTCTGTAGACAAATACCAGTTAACTAAAATCTAATGTTTAGCAACTGACCCTATTGCCACACCTGTGGCAATTCCAGCTGTCAAAAGTCCTAGCATAGTGTCCTGGGGAAAAATGAAGCACTCAAGCTTGGTGTCATACACGCCTTACTCATTCATTCTGATTTCATCCACGCCTTCATTCATTTACTTAGTATCTTTCATAGAACATTCAAAAATATGTAAATGGCCACTAGCTTCCTGACACTTTGCTAGAGCCTGGTGCCTGCATTAGCAGAGCTAGTAATCAATTATAACAGAGTTGCTAAAACCATGTGCTCTGATCCTGGGCTCAAATACTGGTTTTTGCCACTTGGTAGCTTTGTGACCTTGGGCAAATTATATAAATCTTTAAGGCAGTTTTCTCATTTTTTAAGTAGTAAAAGGGCTTCCCTGAATCTCAGTTGGTAAAGAATCAGCCTGCAATGTAGGAGACCCTGGTTCAATTCCTGGGTCAGAAAGATCTGCTGGAGAAGGTGTAGACTACCCACTCCAGTGTTCTTGGACTTCCTTTGTGGCTCAGCTGGTAAAGAATCCACCTGCAAATGAGAGAGACCTGGGTTTGATCCCTGGGTTGGGAAGATCCAAAGGGAAAGGCTACCCACTCAAGTCCAGTATTCTGGACTAAAGAATTCCATGGACTATATATTCCATGGGGTCATAGAGTCAGACAAGACTGAGCGACTTTCACAAGTAGTAATAATAGCAGTAGGACTTTGTTTATATTATTTCTGTGAATTAATACATGTGCTGTGTTGAGTACATACTGTCAGTTATTAATATTTATTAATATTAAAACTCTTGAGAGCTTGGATAGAAGAATGGGCAGAGTATGACAGGAGCAAATCATTTTTCTGCCACATCCAGGTTTAATCTTAGAATACAGGTTACCACACTAGTACTCAGTTTCCTTGTCTGAAAAATACAGAAAACATTTTCCCACATTAGGTTTTGAAGAGAATTAAAAGAAATACCACGTTAAAAACTCCCCAAGATGCCTGGCAGATGACACACTCCCAACCACTGGGAGCTGTTCCTCCTGAAATACAATGGCGGGCACAGCAGTTACAGAACAAAATACAAAGGATTTGTCCTGGGCGAGGAAAGGAGTCTCATATAAGAAGAAGATGGCTACAACAAGACACTACCTGAGCAGGCATTTGGGGTTCCTCACAAGATGGAGATAAAAAGTTTGTTGAAGAGTACAAATCCAGCCAACTCAACCCAAATTCACTTTTCCAGTCTGCCTGAAATTACCCAAGTTATTATCCTGGCACTCAAAGCACTTCAACTCCTAACTTACAGCCAAAGTCCAGCAGCATCCTGAAACAGTGGGCAAAACACTGAGCAGCTTAACCTGGTTTTGTTTCCCCGAAACAGATTGTTGATGAATTGAACCTGGAGTTACTTTACAGAAATAGAGCTGTGCATGTGCAAAATGGAAATCCATGTCTCTAAGAGGACCTCAGGACAAAGAATCTTAAGTACATGAAACTTGAGTATATGGAACTTAATCTTAAGCATATGGATCTCTGAGAACAGAAATCTTGCCACCAGAGCCCTTTGTTGAGGTGAGAAGTCTTTTAGTAAGGAGAATCTGGTTTCCAGCAGCACAAGTAGCTCCTAGAAACTGATTCAAAACTAGCCAATCAGTTTACAAGTTTGAAATACCCCTAAACTCTAAAATTTTGCCTTAAACCCTGGATCAGTGAGACAGATTTGAGAGAGTTGCTTCCTTTCTTCTTGTCAGCTGACCTTGCAAATAAAGCTCTTTCTTTTCTCAAAAGCCAGCTCCATAGTGTTGGCTTCTATGAGTGTTGGGCAGCAAGCCATTACTAGGTGACAGTCTGTCCCCAGATGACCTCTCCAACCAAGTTTTCGTCTCTGCACCAACACTGCAGTCAGTCTGCTCCCATTCCCCGGGCTCTTCTGTTTCCTCTGTGTGCCCACAATTCCCCTCCTTAACTTTTAGTCCCATGTACGATCCACTTTTATGTATTCAAATTCTACCTAGTCTGCTAGACTGGATTTAATCTCCATCTTTATAGGACGTTTTCCCCCACTCTTCCAGTTGAAATCAACTTTCTTTGCTCTCGACTTATAGACTGCTCTGTTTTCTCTGTGCTTCTCTTAAAGTACACACCACTTTCTCCTTCATCTTAGAGGTACATTTTAACCTTGCACTACCTTAGAAGCTTCTTGTGGTCATGCTTTATTTCCAGCCTCATTCCTTTGCCATCCAAAGGGCCAGGGAAGCATTTCCCATACAGGCATATCATGTTTTTAACTGTTCTAGACTAGAAAGATCATCCATGACAGCCAACGTGCACATAAACTGCAAAATGTGATGTGATAACTCAATAAACTCCAAGTATCTACACTACAGGGAAAGCAATAATAAGGATGAATTTTGTGGTAACCATTTGGTTCAGCTGTACAGCCTTCCTGGCAGCACAACCTTGCTAACAGAAGTGAGGCTGAGATGTGGGGAATCACACAACTGGAGGACTCAATCAGAAAGTCTCACTTCTCTCTCTGAACTTTGTCCCAGAGCTTCGGGATTTGGCACATGTCACTGGCTTGGGTGGCCACCCGAGGCAGGAATCAATCAAGCCTTGAGTGAGTGAGTGAGTGAAGTCGCTCAGTCGTGTCCTACTCTTTCCAACCCCATGGACTGTAGCCTACCACTTTCCTCCATCCATGGGATTTTCCAGCAAGAGTAATGGAGTGAATTGCCATTTCCTTCTCCAGAGGACCTTCCTGACCCAGGGATCGAACCCGGGTCTTCTGCATTGTATGCAGATGCTTTACCGTCTGAGCCACAGGGGAAGTCTTGGATGGACCCAAATTTCAAGGGTGACTGTGACACATGTCTATTGCCCTACCTTGGACTACTTGGGGCAAAGAGAATCACTGAAATGATTTTAGGCCTCAGTCTCCCTGTGACATAATAAGAAATGTGTGTGTGTGTGTGTGTGTGTGTGTGTGTATTTGGTTTCTGACCCCGGTTCCAGAAACAGAGCTCCCAAATCTCTTGTCATTTTCTGAGTGATAAGGGTACTATGAGTGTCTTGTTCTAATAGTTGATCTTTGACCCTGGTTTTGACACAGAGCCCATGTAATTTCCTGAGCAATAGTGAGAGAGTAACAGGCAAGAAGGCTAGGGGTCTCCAAACAGAGAAAATAGGCTGCAAGTGTCAGATGGTTTTTTAATACCTCTCTTAAGTGGCAGGAGGAAACAAACTACAAGTGTCAGATTTTTTTTCCCTTTTCTATAAAAAATTAAAAAGAGCTTTCTCTTAAAATTCTGGGTTGCCATGATGACACCTGGTTCCACCTGAACTTTTCTCAAACCTTGAGCTAACCAATGCATTTTTCTTATGGAAATGTTTTTCTTAAACTATGTTAATGAACTATGTATTTACCTGGGACTTTGTCTTTCTTCAAGTCGGTTCTGCTTAAGACTCAGAAACAATAAAGGCTCAACAAGCTAGTATGTTTTACTCATACATTGTTCTCCTAATCTATGTTAGTGAAACTATATATTAACTTGGAAACCTGCCTTTCCTCAAGAGTCACATCAATTGTTTTATGGCCCGGGATGACTCACCTTGCACCAATGTTATCTCAAAATGCATGTTGTGGGTGAGGGGCCTGGTGCCACTCTGAGTCTTGAGACATTTCTTTTCTCTAATTAACAACTTGCTGATAGGTATATAACATACTGCTAAAGGCTAGCAGAGGGGCACTCTTTCTGCCCCCTCTGATGTCTATGTCAGAAGCTTCATTGATCTCTTTTATACTTTAATAAAACTTTATTACAAAAGCTCTGAGCTATCAAGCCTCATTACTGGCCCCAGATTGAATTCCTCTCCTCCAGTGGCCAAGAATTCTGGCAACTTTCATGGCTCAGCAACAAACTTTCAATAGGACCAACTTTTGTTCTAGTGAAGTGACTCCAAGTAGGCCCCTGAACGGGGACTGATCACCAGAGAGACCAAGCATGATCAGAAGCTTGGAACTTTTAGTCACACTTAACTCCCATCTTCTTGGGAGGGGAGAAGAGCTGGAGGTTGAATTAATAGCCAATCATGCTTATGTGATGATGCCTCTATTTAAAAAATCTCTAAAGTACAGGTTTCAGAGAGCTTCCAGGTTGGTGGACACGTGGAGGTGCTGGGAGGCATGCAGGCTCTGTGCCCCTTCCCCACATTTTGCCCTATGTCCTTTTTCATCTGGATGTTCACCTATATCCTTTGAAACATCCCTTATGAGACCAGTTTGAAGGTGGCGGTTCCCACAACCTTCCCCTCAGGTATAATAATCTTAAAGAACTGCTCACAAAACTCACACAACTCCCTCATCCTCTGGGGGGCACCAGGACATGTGACCTTCCATGATTAGTGAGAAGTGATGATATAGGACCCTGTGCACTGGCAGTCAGAAATACAAATGACAACCCAAGTACAAGTGGTGTCTGGAGTGGGGACAATCTTGTGGGGTCTGCACTAACCCTTAGCAGTTAGTGTCAGAACTGAGTTAAACTGTAGGCAACCAGTCAGTATCCACAGAGAACTGGAGAATTACCTGGTGTAGAAAAACCCACACATTTGCTTCAGGAGTGTTCAGAGAGTAATAAAAAGTGTTCCTTTTCCTTTAACCCCCCAGATTTCATAGAAAATCTGCCAATCCCTCCCATCCTGAGAAAGAATTCTGATATGGAAGGATTAAAGGAAGGATGGAGGGGGAGAGTAACAGGGAGGGAGGAAGTAGAGAGGAAGGGAAGAATTTAGCTAACAGCGTGTCCTTGTAACCACCACTCTTGAATTCTAACCTGTTTTGTCCACCATTTGATGGTCTACAACTAAGTGCTACAGAGTCTCACCTGGGCTTTCATATGCTTAATGCGTGCAACTAAAATGCCATTTTAGGGTAAGGAAACTGACACCCTCTGGTTATCAAATAAAACACTCAACTCTAACATGTCTAAAAGGCCCCATTAGAGTCCTGTAGGACCCCAGAGGCCTGGCTCATCTTTATAAAATTACTTCTCTCAGGACTTCCCTGGTGGTCCAGTGGATAAGACTCTGCCTTCCAATACAGGGGACTTGGGTTCAATCCCTAGTCAGGGGACTAAGATCCTATATGTTGCCCAACAACATACTGAGCATTGGCCCACTGCTGAGCCCATGCGCTGCAACAAAAGATCCCACGTGCCACAACTAAGACCTGATGCCGCCAAATAAATACTAAAAACCCAAATCAAAGCATACGAAAAAGAAAAATTTTTAGAATTTTTTTTAAATAGAGTTTTCAATCGCTCAAACTTAGTCTGGTATAACATAGTATTTTCCCCTTCATTCAAACCCTCATTTTTTTCTCAAAGGAAATTTAATTTAAACAATGTGCTATTATAATTAAATAAAGGACTTAGTCATTCAAATACCAAAATTCTTGCTTGAAAAATAAATCTTCCCTGGCTTTCAGGACTGCCAGGGAATTTCTAAACGAACTGTGGCAGCTTTGAGCTAAGAGTTTTCACAGAGCCAAGGTGAGAAATTTAACCAGGAATTTATCATCTGAATATGCTGTGTGGAGCCTGAGGTGGATGAAGCTCCTCTCCTTATCTTCATCATTCTGACTACAAGCATAACTGAAGCACTGATGTTTCTGAGAGAACTCAGGAGCCTCAGCACTCTTTCATTCTTGGTGAGTCCACAGCACAGTGTATCATACCTCTTAAAGAGCAACCTGCTGTTCTGTAAATCCCAACACGCAGTAAATGCCACATGAAAAAATCTGTGGTAATTTCAGCTGTGTTAGTTTATCACCAGTAATGCTTCATCCCAGCCACTGACAACCAAAATAATCAGCTGATGGTTATTCTTCTGGATAAAATATGAAGTTTTAAATGGAAACAGGACAGATTGAGGATGCTTGCAGAAAACTGAAAAAGAAATTTAACTTCTGGGGAGAGGACCTGACAGATTCTCTTCCAATGCACCAGGAAACGCCTGATTATCTTCTGCATTATGACAACACTGCCCCCATGAATATGGGGCCATTTGCTATGTGCTCAACTGAGGACAAAGAAGCCACACTGGGGTCTGGTTCCAATTAGGTGTAAGAATCCAATGGGATAGTCTCAGACAAGGTCACCCTCTAAACACTGTCAACGGTGAGGCAGATGGAGATTTGGAGAGAGAGAAGGGAGCGAAGGCCATAAGGAACTATGTTAAAATACAAACCTAGTCCTTTTTCCTCCTTTGGACAGCCACCTGGATGACTAGTTGTCCTCTTCTGGATAAGGGCATGTTATTTCCCATCCTGACACATAATGACACTCTCATTTTATTTCAGCTCAATACTAAAGATTTAAGAATTGATAAAAAGTTCACTCCTAGGGCAAAGGACCAGGGTCCTACATTATCACTTCTCATTATTCAGGGAAAGTTTTGTGTCCTGGTGGCCCCAGAGGATGAGGGAGTGTGTGAAAGAGCAGTGCATCTTACCTGTGATATAAAAGTCATATACCAGGAAGACCATTCAAGGCAAGAAAGACATTCAAGCAAAGTTATCAGTCTATAGCAGGATGTGCAAACTAAATGAAGGTAGGGTAAACAACCAGTTCAGATGAGAAAGAAATGGGCAAACCAACAGGGACTGGATAAACTCTAAATGCTGTTTACCAAAACATGGGTATTAATGGATGAAACAGGCTCACTTAAAAGAGCTATGTAGGGACAAAGATGCCCATATACTCAGCTACAACATTAATTAAGCAGTTCCTATATGCCGATCTTCTAAGGACTTTATATATATTATCTCATTTCATCCTCACAACCCAGCTTCCTGATTAGGTACAGTGATCATCATCTCTTCTGTTTAGGTGAGGAAGCCAGGACACAGACTAGTTTAGTAGTTTGCTAAATCCCCCTGCTGGCAAGTGGAAAAGCTGAGATTCAAACCCAGGAGTTGGCTCCATGGTCCATGAGCTGTAATCAACAAGCTGGTAGGCTCTCTGACCAGCAGAAGTCTGTACCCAGAACTCACTAGATATTGAGGTTCAGACAATACACCCATGTTGGCAGGATTACTTTAGAGGTGGGGTAGCGTTCGATTTCAAAAGTAGAATTCACCTCTCTCCAGTAGACCCCAGAGTCCAAGAGACAAGTCATGCCAGAAACAGAGTCACCAGGAGGTCTCCATCCTGGAAGAATAGAAAACTGCAAATAGGGATAGAAGGAGACCCACGTTCCTTCTTGGACCCTGCAGACCAGGATTTAATCTCCTCATATTCACAATGTTCAGCAAAACCTCAGTTTTGGAGTTAGTATTATCTAGCAATGCTTTCAGCAGAAAATTGAACAGAAGAGTTATTTAAGGCATTAAAAGTGGGAAAGTTGAGCATGAAGGTAAAGATACCTCATAAAATGGTTAATTAGAAAAGTATTTTAAATATTATAAATACTTACACTTTGAATATTCCAAATATTTGCTTAACTTTATACAAGAGGAGCCTTAACAAGTTTTCAAACTTCCAGAAGCTATAAAAAAGATATGGGTATTGTTTTCCTTGTACTTGTTTTTAAGCAGAGCTCAGGAATTGTCCAGCAAACCCAAAATGAGGCATATTTTCCTTCAGTAAATGTGACAGAATCTGCTCTCATATCTGGTCTAAATTCCCTGCTCCTGCTTTTTTATCACACTCGTTACATCCTTTTCTTCCAAGTGAGCTCTGCTTTAAGGATCAAGGATGCACAGGGCATCACTCAAAGCCCTCCACTCATAAAGTCTGCATTCTAGTGGACAAGATAGATATTAAACAACCGAACATTTGGAATATCTGTGGGTTCTACTTAACAATGTGAGAGAAATACACAGGAGCCTGTCATGAACAATAATAGAAGGAAAACCTGCTTTAGGATGGATGACAAGCACAGCTTCTCTGTGGATGTGATATGTCAAATAAGACTAAGCACTGTAGTTTTTTGGCTTTTTTTTTTTGAAGATAAAATTGACAAATCTTTAGCTAGACTCACTAAGAAAAAAAAGCACCTACATAAATACAATCAGAAATGACAGAGGAGACATTACAACTGATGCCACAGAAGTACAAAGTAGCATAAGAAACTACTGTGAACCAGTGATACACCTACAAATTGGATAACCTAGGATAAATATATAAAGCTCTAGAAATATACAACCTAAAAGACTGAATCAGGAAGAAATAGAAAATCAGAACAGATCAACAACAAATGAAGAAACTGGGTCAGTAATCCAAAACCCCTCAACAACAAAAAAGTCCAGGAACAGTCAGTTTTATTGGTGAACATTAGCAAAAAACAAAAACCATGGCATCCAATCCCATCACTTCATGGCAAACAGATGGGAAAACAGTGACAGACCTTATTTTCTTGGGCTCCAAAATCACTGAAGATGGTGACTGCAGTCATGATATTAAAAGACGGTTGCTCCTTGGAAGAAAATCTATGACCAACCTAGACAGTGTATTACAAAGCAGAGACATTACTTTGCTGACACAAGTCCATATAGTCAAAGCTATGGTTTTTCCAGGAGTCATGTATGGATGTAAGGTTTGGACAATAAAGAAGGCTGAGTGCTGAAGAACTGATGATTTCAAACTGTGGTGTTAGAGAAGACTCTTGAGAGTCCCTTGGACCTTGGACTGCAAGGAACCAATCAATCCTAAAGGAAATCAGCTCACTAAGAAATCATTCCTGAATGTTCATTGGAAATCCCCTGAATATTCATTGGAAGGACTGATGCTGAAGCTGAAGCTCCAATACATTGGCCATCTATGTGAAGAGCCAACTCATTGGGAAAGATCCTGATGCTGGCAAAGATTGAAGGCAGGAGGAGAAGAAGGATGACAGAGAATGAGATGGTTGAATGGCTTCACCGTCTCAATGGACATGAGCTTGAACAAACATCAGAAGATGGTGAAGGACAGGGAAGCCTGGTGTGCTGCAGTCCATGGGGTAGCAAAGAGTCAGACATGATTGAGCAACTGAACAATATTAGTGAACATTTAAAGAATAATTAATACCAATCCTTCTCAAAGTCTTCCAAAAAATCGAAAAAGGGAACACTCTCAAATTCATTTTACTGGGCCAGCATAACCCGGATATCAAAGCTAGATAAGGACACTACAAGGTTTAGAAAGCCTACACACTAATATCCCTGACGAAAACAGATGCAAAAAATTCTCATCAAAAGATTTGTTGTTGCTGTTCAGTTTGCTAAGTCATGTCCAACTCTTTGCAACCCTGTGGACTGTAGCACACCGCTCCCTGTCCTTCATTGTCTCCCAGAGTTTGCTCAGATTCATATCTATTGAGATGGTGAAGCCATCCAACCATCTCACTCTCGGTCATCTCCTTCTCTTCTCTCCCTTAATCTTTCCCAGCATCAGGGTCTTTTCCAATGATTCAGCTCTTTGCATCAGGTGACCAAAGTATTGGAGCTTCAGGGTTGATTTCCTTTAGGATTGACTGACTGGTTTGATCTCCTTCAGTCCAAGGAGATATACTAACTGAATTCACCAGCATAGCTCTAGTAATCAAAAGAGTGTGATGCTGGCATAAAAAT
Source organism: Oreotragus oreotragus (assembly GCA_006410675.1). Classification (NCBI taxonomy): domain Eukaryota; kingdom Metazoa; phylum Chordata; class Mammalia; order Artiodactyla; family Bovidae; genus Oreotragus; species Oreotragus oreotragus. The sequence continues at coordinate 224,157 of SJYX01010156.1, read as the reverse complement.
AAGAGACATAAACCCATGGAACAGAATTGAGAGCCCAGAAATAAGCCCTTGAATACACAGCCAATTAATATTTGACAAGGGAGCCAAGAATACTCTATGAGAAAATCATAGTTTCCTCAATAAATGGTGTTGGAAAAATTGGATTCACATACAGAAGAATAAAATTGGGCCCCTAACTTACATCACTCACAAAATTGCCTGGAAATTGAAAAAAATAAAATAAAATAAACATAACTGAAACCATAAAACTCCTAGAAGAAAACATAGGGGTAAAACTCCTTGACATAGACTTTAGCAATGACTTTTTTTTCGGTGGGGGGTGGGGGCACGATTTGACACCAAAAGCACAAGCCACAAAAGTGAAAATCAACAAGGACTACATCAAACTAAAAATTTTATGCATAGCAAAAAAAAAAAAATAATAAAAATAACAAAATGAAAAGGAAACCTACAGTTTGGGATAAAATATTTGCAAATCATATACCTGTTAAGGGATTAATTTTCAAAATATATAAGGAATCAACACAACTCAATAACAAGAAAATTAAATAATCTAATTTTAAAATGGGTAAAGAAACTAAATATATATTTTTCCAAAGAAGATATACAAATGGCCAACAGGTACATGGAAAGATATTCAACATCACTAATTATCAGGGACATTAGGGAAATGTCAAAACCATATTGAGATATTACCTCACAGTTGTTAGACTGGCTAGAATCAAACAACAATAAATAAGAAGTGTTGATGAAGATGTGAAGAATGGGAACCCGTGTGCACTGGTGGTGGGAATGTAAATTTGTACAGCCATTATGGAAAGCAGAGTAAAAGTTCCTTAAAAAGTTAAAAATAGAACTACCATAGTATCAGCAATTTCACTCCAGGGTATGTAACCAAAGAAAATGAAAACAAGATCTTGAAGAGATACCTGTATTATCATGTTCATTGCAACATTATTCATAATAGCCAAGATATAGAAACAACCCAGGTGTCTATCAGCAGATGAATGAATACAGATGTGGTACACATCAATGGAATATTATCCAGTCATGAAAAGGAAAGAAATTCTGCCATTTGTGACATGGATGGGCCTTAAAGGCATAATGTTAAGTGAAATAAGTCAGAGAAAGACAAATGCTGAATGATATCATTTATATGTGGGATCTAAAACAAAACCAAATTGATAAAAACAGAGTAAAATGGTGGTCGCCAGGGCTGGAAGGTGAGGCAAATGAAGAGAGGCTGGTCAAAGGGTACAAACTGATGGAAGTTCTGGGGTATATAGCACAGTGACTATAGTTGATAATACTTTAATATATATTTGAAAGTTGCTAAGAAAGTAGATCTTAAATGTTCTCACCACAATTAAGAAATGATATGTGATGTGAAGAGGGTATTAGCTAACATTATGGTGGTAATCATTTCTCAATAAATAAGTTCATCAGATCAACACGCTGTAAACCTTAAGCTTACACAACACTACATGGCAGCTACATCTCAATAAAGTTGAATGGAAAAAAAATTCCACTATTAGGGGTAAAACTCCTTGACATAGACTTTAGCAATGACTTTTTTTTCGGTGGGGGGTGGGGGCACGATTTGACACCAAAAGCACAAGCCACAAAAGTGAAAATCAACAAGGACTACATCAAACTAAAAATTTTATGCATAGCAAAAAAAAAAAAATAATAAAAATAACAAAATGAAAAGGAAACCTACAGTTTGGGATAAAATATTTGCAAATCATATACCTGTTAAGGGATTAATTTTCAAAATATATAAGGAATCAACACAACTCAATAACAAGAAAATTAAATAATCTAATTTTAAAATGGGTAAAGAAACTAAATATATATTTTTCCAAAGAAGATATACAAATGGCCAACAGGTACATGGAAAGATATTCAACATCACTAATTATCAGGGACATTAGGGAAATGTCAAAACCATATTGAGATATTACCTCACAGTTGTTAGACTGGCTAGAATCAAACAACAATAAATAAGAAGTGTTGATGAAGATGTGAAGAATGGGAACCCGTGTGCACTGGTGGTGGGAATGTAAATTTGTACAGCCATTATGGAAAGCAGAGTAAAAGTTCCTAAAAAAGTTAAAAATAGAACTACCATAGTATCAGCAATTTCACTCCAGGGTATGTAACCAAAGAAAATGAAAACAAGATCTTGAAGAGATACCTGTATTATCATGTTCATTGCAACATTATTCATAATAGCCAAGATATAGAAACAACCCAGGTGTCTATCAGCAGATGAATGAATACAGATGTGGTACACATCAATGGAATATTATCCAGTCATGAAAAGGAAAGAAATTCTGCCATTTGTGACATGGATGGGCCTTAAAGGCATAATGTTAAGTGAAATAAGTCAGAGAAAGACAAATGCTGAATGATATCATTTATATGTGGGATCTAAAACAAAACCAAATTGATAAAAACAGAGTAAAATGGTGGTCGCCAGGGCTGGAAGGTGAGGCAAATGAAGAGAGGCTGGTCAAAGGGTACAAACTGATGGAAGTTCTGGGGTATATAGCACAGTGACTATAGTTGATAATACTTTAATATATATTTGAAAGTTGCTAAGAAAGTAGATCTTAAATGTTCTCACCACAATTAAGAAATGATATGTGATGTGAAGAGGGTATTAGCTAACATTATGGTGGTAATCATTTCTCAATAAATAAGTTCATCAGATCAACACGCTGTAAACCTTAAGCTTACACAACACTACATGGCAGCTACATCTCAATAAAGTTGAATGGAAAAAAAATTCCACTATAGAGAAAGTCACAGAAGACCTAGAACTTGAGCTCTTCCTATTGCACAAGATTTAGGACATGATGATTGCGATAAAAGAATGTTTATTAAATTTTTATAGAAATCCTACAATCCCATTGCTGTCCCCTACCTACCCTATGGCTCAGAGGTTAAAGCGTCTGCCTGCAATGCAGGAGACCTGAGTTTGATCCCTGGGTTGGGAAGATCCCCTGGAGAAGGAAATGGCAACCCACTCCAGTATTCTTGCCTGGAGAATCCCATGGACGGAGGAGCCTGGTGGGCTACAGTCCACGGGGTCACAAAGAGTCAGACACGACTGAGCAACTTCACTTTCACTTTCACCTACCCTAGCAAATCTACTTCTCCCATTTGGGGGCTGCTCTTACCCTGATACTATCACATGTATCACTTTTCCTCCAAATCCCCTATTTTGATATAACTGGTCCATTTTATACTCCCTAAAGAAGTGGCATCTATTTCTTACTTCCTCCTCAACTTCTCCCAGATGTTCTCTCCATCAGGATTGCCCTTCTCCCTTTCTTTGTCCAAGTCCAGCTGGTTTCATCTATTGATAACATTTTCCCTGGATACCCCTATCTATAGAGTTTCCCTGTAGCTCAGATGGTAAAGAATCTGCCTGCAATGCAGGAGAACCAGGTTTGAACCCTGGATTGGGAAGATCCCCTGGAGAAGGGAATGTCAACCCACTCTAATATTCTTTCCTGGAGAATCCCAAGGACAGAGGAGGCTGGTGGGCTACAGTGTATGGGGTCACAAAGAGTTGAACATGACTGAGTAATGAACATTTTCACTTTAACCTCTACCTACAAGTGACCTGTGAACACCTACAACCCACAATGAATGCACCACTTGATGCTTGGTGTGCACTGCCTTGACTGCACAAACTTTTCAGTTCTGGTATCTAGTCTATTCAAATAAGCCATGCACAATTTGCAGTCATGTGCTTCTTTGCACATATCTTTGCTGACACACAGTGGCTAGATAACTGCCTCATAGTTACTTATAACATTTGGTCATCATATTGTATTTGGCAATTTACTTAACTTTCTCCTTAATAACTCTTACATCCAATCAAGCATGACGTCCTACTGTGTCAGAGTTCTTTAGATTCCTCATATTTATATGTCTCTTACCATCATCTCATCCACCCCTACTCTGGTTCAACCAACCATTATTTCCCCACTTTGATCAGTGGTATTTCTGCCTCCACTGTTACCCCTATGAACCACTCAATGTGCAAGGCCAGAGTGGTCTTTCTGAATTGCATATTCTAGATTGATTATGTCACTTCTCTGAAGAAACCTCCTCTATGCGTGTCCGTTGTACTTAGTGTGAAAGCCAAAAGTATCTCCTAGTCTCTAAGGCTCTGCCCACTCCTCTCGTTTTGGAGCCGCTTTCACTCTGATACCAGCAAAAGTCTTTTGTGCCGCAAAACTCTAATTTTTACCTGAACTCTGTGTCCATGTCTCCATCATGCTTGTTCCTGCTCATCCTTCAGAGAACATCTCATGGATTCTTCCTCAGAGGATGTGTCCCATCGTATGCTCACAGCTTGTGGTCTTACCCTTTTCATCTCTGGTCACAAGCATGAGTCTACAAATAATTAAGTAATGTGTGATTTCATGTCAGTCTCCCTAACTACATCTACATTTCCAGGAAGAGAAACTTATCTTCTTGTTTACCATTTTATCCTGAGCTCCTAGCTCAGTGCCTGGATTATAGTAAACCTTAAGTATCTTAAATAAACAAATTTACAGTTTAAGTATAAGCTCTTCAAAGCATGAAGTCTGTCTTATTCACTCTTTTATCCTCTATAGCTAGCATAAGGTCATTCACATAGTAGACCCCAAATTTTTGCTTGGTCAAAAATTTGTTCAGGTTTTTCCATACCATCTTACAGAAAAAACTGAACAAACATTTTGGCCAATTCAATACATATTTTTTGTAATAAGCATCTCTATCTATAGTGTTAGCTTTGTATTTTGCCAAAGTTTGAGGATGCTAAGAAAGTAATAAGCATGGAATTTTGAAAAAAGAAACATTAAATGATGGACTTTTTAAAAATGCAAAACTTTTGGTGCTGATTTAGGTCAAACACAAATATATATTTATCTCTACAGCCTAGAGAGCTAAGGGTTGGATTTCCATATGAAGCTATGATCTTGAATTTACCAGTCTTCAAATGAAATATAACTCAAGACCCAAAGTTTAGACATCATCTCTGAATACAGATGGGGTCTCTCTGGTGGCTCAGCAGTAAAGAAAATGCCTGCGATGCAGGAACTGCAGGAGATGCAGGTTTAATTCCGGGTCGGGAAGATTCCCTGGTGGCTCAGACAGTAAAGAACCTGCCTGCAATGCAGGAGACCTCAGTTCAATCCCTGGGTTGGGACGATCCCTTGGAGGAGGGCATGGCAACCCACTCCAGTATTCTTGCCTGGAGAATCCAACAGACAAAGGAGCCTGACGGGCTACAGTCCATAGGATCATGAAGAGTCAGACTTGACTGAAGAGACTTAGCACACACTGCACATAAATACAGATAAGAGCAATTTCCTACGCTAAACATGGTTTAAAGGTTAGTCATTGTTTGGTTGTTGAATGATGTGTTCTTACATTGTTGCACTTACAGAAATAAGCAGGACATTTGTTTTGAGTTATCAGAGAATTTGAATCTTGGCAGCTTCCACCTCTGCTGTATGCAGAGCCAGGGTCTCTCAGACATAAGCTACTCTCTTAGACATTTTCCCAAGCTGTGTTAACTGCTTCAGGCAAGGTGGAAAATATGCCAAGAACAAATGGAGATGCATCACTAAAAAGCAGTGTGTGGCAGTGATAAACCTCCTAGACTAAACTCAAGACTGCACCCCAAGAAGGGAAGGTTCTGACGGGCACCGCTAATGTATAATAGCACTGCTACCTTCATCAGAAAACAAACCAACCATAGGGCAGCAGTGCGGCTTGAAAGTTTCCAAAACTGTGTTTCTAATTTGCATGCCTAGCAATACATCATGTGTTGATAGAGACGAGTTTGCTGAAGTTAAGTGTGAGGAGAAAAAAAAGTCTTGTTGCCTGTTGCTTTAAAGTAGAGATTCATGAAATGTATTCCCTGGAGCACTCATATAGGATGATAAAGAGGAAGGGTGTCTATAATCCCTCTTGGAGACTCACCATGCATGCAATCACATTGAAAGCCCTGGAGTAAAGAAATCTGTTAAGCCTGGCATTTCTCAAAATTAATTGAATATGGAGCCTTTTCCTATGTAACATCCTGTTATCATTTATCACTTTTTTGGCTGCTAGGCATCTGCAGCACCTGCCTACATTTAGGGAATTCCCAACTGCGTGAATCTTACTGGGAGGCAAGGCCCATCTCTCACTACAGAAGGTGAAAAGGCACTTAGTCTCACTCTGCCCCACTTCGTGGAAACCAGGGCCAGTTGGCTGCTTCCCTGGTGCTCTGACACTGGAAGTAACTGACAGAGAAGCAGAAGCAGTAATGACTCATTCTGGTGGCTACGAGAGGCACAAGGTTCAAGTCCAGCGTCTCAGGTGAGGCAAGGAAAGTATTGCGTCTACAGGTGGTGGCAGTGCTGTCCCCACTGGGCTAAACTGGAGGCATGAGTTTGGTTGTGATTCCAGCCACCAACCTCTCCCTTGGCTCCTGATCATTTTTTTGACCTGCTCTCCAGTATTCCCGGCTGTGAATTCATCACTGTGAATTCATGCATTCATTCAAGTCACCCTTCTTTTTTTATTTAGGTCATCCAGGATCAACGCCTGTGGCATGTAAATGAGAATTTTGTTATTACTAGTTCTTAAACATCTGGCAGAGGCAGTGCGGAACTATATTATTTTTTTCTTTTTTTAACTTTTTATTTTATATAGGAGTATAGTTGATTAACAATGTAATTATAGTTTCAAGGGGACAGCAAAGGGACTCAGCCATACATATACATGGATCCATTCTCCCTCAAACTCCCCTCCCATCTAGTTTGCCACTTAACATTGAGCCATTTCCCCCAGTAGGACTTTTTGATTATCCGTTTTAAACATAGCTGTGTGTACACATCCATCCCAAACTCCCTAATTATCCCACCCCTCCAACCTCCCCCTCAACCTGGCATCTATAAGTTCCTTCTCTAAATCTGTGAATCTCTTTCTGTTCTATAAATAAGTTCATTTGTATCATTTCTTTTTAGATTCCACATATACAGGATGTCATACAATATTTATCCTTCTCTGTCAGACTTACTTCACACAGCATGATAATCTCTAGGTCTATACATTTGCTGCAAATGGCATTATTTTGTGGCAGAACTACTTCAGAACATGTTACATGTGTATGTAAGTTGGATGCTAAGATGAAAGTATAGTTAATCAGTGGGCCTTTTCTGCCTTGGTAACCAGACACACTAATACAGATTCCAAAAGCAATTTGCTACTAGGTATGCAGTTTATGAAAAAGAAAAACAAGGTATCAGAAATAAGATCATGTCTGAGCTCACTCCGAGATAATTTAAGAGGTTTCTAGAAGGCAACACTTAATACCCTCTGATTTGAGCATGACCCCTCCTCCTTGACCCTCCTCCAAGCCACAGTCATCTAGTATTGACCATTCCCTTTGTCCTTGAATACCATCTAAACTAACCCCTCTGTCTTACTGCTAAGCAATGTGATCTTCGTTCTGATTATGTGGGTTACAAAAGTAAAAAATGGTAATTGTGCAAGACAGAGAGGTTTCAGCCAACATAAGATTGTAAACTGTTAAAATTTAGCTTAAAAATGCTAAAATTCAAAAAAAAAGAAAATATGTCAGAGTTTTCCAGGAATAAGAACCAAGTTCAAATGGGCCACCTGAGTAGCAGTAGGAGTTGGCATCCTCCATGTCTCTGGCCAGGCACTGGGAGATAATGAGCCTGCAGGTAAATACAAATGTTACCGCTGCAGAGATATTTTTTCCTCCTTTCCTGGTTGGTGAAAACAGTCTCATATGTTTCTACTAATAATGTCATATCGTGGGAGTAGAGATGACATATTTCTTCCTAGTGTGGGTGACCTTGGAATCTCTGCTTGAAATACATCCTCTTCAAATCTGATGTTGTTACTGTTTATTTTGTCACCTTGGTCTAGCATGTCACTTGTGATAATGGACTGATGATAGATAAAATGCGATTCCCTGCTTGCTACTAAGGAAAACCTGGATTTCTGAGCTTAGCCTCTCTTATCTGTACACACTGGCTCACTTCAGCTGATCCTACTTATCCCCCTACCCACACATCCTACTGGTTCTTATAAGAAAATGAGAAGTTCTATACTATGCCTTTTTAAAAGCATGGAAGCAACCTAGATGTCCATCAGCAGATGAATGGATAAGAAAGCTGTGGTACATATACACAATGGAGTATTACTCCACCATTAAAAAGAATACATTTGAATCAGTTCTAATAAGGTGGATGAAACTGGAGCCTATTATACAGAGTGAAGTAAGCCAGAAAGAAAAATACTAATACAGTATACTAATGCATATATGTGGAACTTAGAAAGATGGTAACGATAACCCTGCATGCGAGACAGCAAAAGAAACACAGATGTATAGAACAGTCTTTTGGACTCTGTGGGAGAGTGGGAGGGTGGGATGATTTGAGAGAATGACATTGAAACATGTATAATATTATATAAGAAACAAATTGCCAGTCTAGGTTAAATGCAGGATACAGGATGCTTGGGGCTGGTGCACTGGGATGACCCAGAGGGATGGTATGGGGAGGGAGGTGGGAGCAGGGTTCAGGATTGGGAACATGTGTACACCCGTGGCAGATTCATGTTGATGTATGGCAAAACCAATACAGTATTGTAAAGTAGAAAATAATAATAATAATAAAATAAAATTTAAAAAAATACTAATAATAAAGCATTGACTAATACAAATGATTTCTAGCAAGTTCTTTGTTTTTTACTTTGCATGTGAAAAATATCCAGTCGAACAATTTGGCTTATTTGGAGAGATAATACATTGATTCATTAATTAGGATAGCTTTTCCCCCTTCCCATCATCCCTCTCTTGGGCTATAAAACTATAACTATCATTTTCCAGGGGTTGAAGAAAGGTTTAGAGGGTCAGAAAGAGAAAAGATAAGAGGCATCCAGTTCTTCAATGTAAAGCTCAAAAGCTAGGGGTTCAGGTACAAAAATAGAGAATGAAAAACTAAATGTATGAATGAGAACTGGAGTCTTCTCCCTTTCAACTGTCCACCAAGGGTCTGATAAGCCCAACGCAACAGCTCAGCAAGCAACCAGACAGAAGTGGCCGATTCTAAGGAGCAGGTAACACAAGGTACATGGGCTAGCAGCAGAGAACATGACCAGATAGAGAACAGAGAGTGTGATGACCTGAGGACATTTGAGTAAACCACTCAAGCTTTCCTAATGCTTGACACCAACCTCAAGAGAAAGGAAGTTTACTAAAAAAGAGGGGAGAGGGGGCATGGATCTCAAATGTAGCTAATTCTTTAACTTGAAGTGACTGAAAGTGAAAGTGAAGTCACTCGTGTCCGACTCTTTGCGACCCCATCGCCTGTAGCCTACCAGGTTCCACAGTCCATGGGATTTTCCAGGCAAGAATACTGGAATGGGTTGCCATTTCCTTCTCCAGAGGATCTTCCCAAAACAAGGATCAAACCCGGGTCTCCCGCATTGTAAGCAGACGCTTTCCCATGTGAGCCACCAGGGACTGAGAAATTACAGATGTTGACAGATTTCACCTAAAGATAACAAAAGCCCATGTTTCTGTCTTTTTGGTTTTGGCTGCACTGGATCGTCACTGCTTTGTGTGGGCTTTCTCTGACTGCAGCAAATGGGTCTACTCTTCGCTGCACTGTGCAGGCTTCTCATTGTGGTGGCTTCTCTTGTGGAGCACAGGTTCCAGGCACATGGGCTTCAGCAGTTGCAGCACTCGGGCTTGGTAAGTTGTGGCTCATGGGCTCTAGAGCACTGACTCGATAGTTGTGGAGCACAAGCTTAGTTGCTTCAGGTCATGTGGGATCTTCTCAGATCAGAGTCAAACCTGTGTTTCCTGCACTGGCCGAAAGATTTCCTATCCGCCGCGCTAGCAGGGAAGTTCAATCCTACATTTTGTGTATCGGAAAAAGTGGAAGCTCAAAATCAGAAACAAAAATTTTACTCCCCAAAATACACTCCATTTTGTACTGCTGAACTTGAGAACTGTGAAGTTTGTATCCACTACACTTAGATTTGCTTAAAGGACTCAAGTTTGAGTGCAATCCAAGCAGAACTGGCCTTTCTCATCATCCTGAATTTCTCCAAGTCTTCAGAGATTGTTGAACTGGGAAGAGAAGGGAGATGGGGAAAGATGTGGAATGAGGCAGCACCTGGAAAGGTTATGAGAAGTACAAGTCGGAAATGAGGGAAGGAAGGAAACAGGAGGATGCAAAGAAGAAAGCATCATTATCTGTCTTTTCTGAAGTCCCAGAGGGGACAGATTCCCTCGCTCATCACTTTGCAGGCTGGGGGCAATGCAAGAGGGAAAGGTCAGGAGTTCCAGGCTAGTGGGAAGATGTCTGCAGATGATACAGAAGAGATGGATCAGATGTATGCTTTGCAGGAAGCATCTAGCTTAGAAATAGTGATTCTGAGAAATTCAAAAATAAAACACTTTCCTGTATAAGAGTATAAGAAAGATATGTGGTGAAACAGGCAATGAAACTAACTTCCAAGATCCTTTATATCTGAGCTGCCAGAGTGATATGATCATCTTCTTACATCCAAAGTCTGATAGCTTATTCAGTTCTAGTGCTGTGGCACAATTCCAGTTCAGGTAATTACATTCTCTTACCTAACTCCTCCTGGAATATCTGTTAAATATGTTTCCCATCCCTTCTGGCCCCTGGTTATTTCTTATTCCAAATCTCTAGTACCCAAGGGATGGTGAGCCATGTTAAGCGGCATTTATCACATACCTTGAAATCTCTGAATGAGAAGTGCTGTAAAAGTACCCATTGATCTTCTTTAGCAAGAGCAGGCCAGCATTCCACAGGCGGTCCAAGTCATTTCCTAGATCTCCCCTCCTTATTTACAAATCCCTCACATTTATCTTGACCCTTTCCCACTTCCTTAATTGCAAGTATCTCAAGAACAAGAAGCATATCTTTTTCTGGTAGCTTCTAGCAAGTTATAAATACACCACAAAGCCTGGTGACAGATTGCTTAATCACACTTGCACCAAGCTGCAGCCGAGTCCTCTTAGGGCCTGTCATAAACTCATGCTCCAGAACCTCCCTCACCAAGTCTGCTTTCCAACCTATCTAAACTAAAATAGCTATTAAAAACCATTTTTCCTTGTCTATCTGACATGGACAAAACTACACAGTAAAGAGGAAAATATGAAAAAGATGGATAAGGTGAGAAAGACATGGGAGAGCTCATAAAGGGTGTCACTCAGTAGGTGCTTATAAACATCCCTGAATGTGCACATAAACCTACAAAGGAGTGAAATGATCAATCAGTCAATGGAGATGTAAACATAGGGCCCTTTGTGGTTGCAGTGGCAGATACTTGCTTAGACAGAGAGCATAGGAAAAAAGGTGTTTGGGTCTCAATTCAGAATCTAGGGAAAGTCACCCCCGCCCCTGTCCCCCAGCCCAGCTGTACTCAGAGCAGCTGCTTGTAACTGGGCCTCAGGAATGAAGAGAAGCAAGCTCACTCAGGCCATCTCTCAACGGTGTTTGCCTCCACATATCAGCTTCATTCTGTTTTCTTTTGTTAATTCTCTAGACACAGAAGGTCTCTAAGAGTTCCCAGATGATGTATCTGCAGCTTATTCACAGCCTGGAGAGAAATCCTAAAATGAGCCCCAAGTCCAAATGACCTAGGAAGGCCCTGCTTGGTCCTGCTGGAGTCAAGTGTCCACCCCGGGACCATAGGATATCATCACCAGGAGAGTGTGAATGGGGGAGACAGGCTGGGGGAGCTCCCGGGTGTACAACCGGGAGAGCTAAGAATGGACTAAAGATTGTGTAGAACTGAATGCATTTTAGCTTAAATATCCAGTCAGTCAGATAGAATAAAAATGTCAACGGACTTGTCTGTCACCTCTATAAAGCCACCCCTAATGCTAGAAGGGGAGCAGTGAGAACCCAGCCCCCTTCCCAGCCACCGCCACAGTAGCCTGGTGGGATGCTGGAGGACCTCCGCCCCTCACCTAAGGGCCTTCCCAGATGCTTAGGTGTGTGCTTATGCCTGTAAAGGCCCAGCCGCCAGGCCTCATGCTCCTCAACGTGGCATGATAAGTGCAAGAGAGAGGAAGGACAGATGCAGGGACATGGAAGGGAAGACAGTGGAGGGGGTGGCGTGTTGACAGGGAAGACAGAGGGTTGACTGGCTGCAGGCCCAGAAGAAGATCAACTCTTTGGGTTCCTTTAGCCCTGCAATTCCCAAGTCTTTCTGGAACTTCAAAGCCCTGGTCCCAAGGCATGCCACTCCACCAGGATGGAGGCAGTGAGACAACCAGGAAGGACCCAGGTTTCCACCCTACACTCAACAAGTCACTTCCATCCTTAGCGTCAGTTCCCTCCTTGGTAATACAGTGGACTGGTCTGTGTGTTTGCCATTACCTCTCTGCAGCTATTAGCTATTATCCCTGTGATAACAGCTGACCTAGGCAGGAGGAAAGATCAATAAATTAACAGGTAACATTGCAGCAAGAGACAAGCAGGCCAGGAGGCAATCTTTTCCGCATCTTTTGAAGTCTCACAAAAATCCACTCCTGCTCCTGCCTCTGGCTAGTAAATTCTGACCCGATTTCACCCTCATCCTATAACTGTGACTTTCTTATCTTTGTCCGAGTCAAGCATTTTGAGGCCTTTACACAAACACTGCAAAGATTTTGATTTCACGAGCTGAAGTATAAAAGGCATTGGTCCCACGGTGATTAACTGGGGTTTTATAGGCACTTTTTCAAACCAGCACTGGGCAGCATGTATTCAGTTACTGCAGTTATGATTTCATTAGCTTCTCTGATAAATAATGCAATGACTTTAATGATGCATTTCCGCTTTAAAAAGAAAAAAAAAAAAACCCACAATGGAAACTCCATTTCATAAAACAAGGAAGAACAATGACTTTAATTTTTATTACTTTTAAATTAATCTGTAAGGTTTCAATAAGTGAAAACTACTTTCTGAGGAAAAAATGCTTTAAAAAGGACAGAAAAGGTTAACCTGTTCAAAAGGTACAATAATCTCTGGGTGAGTGTAGAATGGATATAGGTCAAGAAGCAGCATGAAATCTCCACCTTCCTCGATTGAGCCCTTTCTAGATCACAAAAGGAAAATGGTCCTGCCAAATTAAAACCCTCCATAACAATAAAACCTGATTTAATGCAGTCATTATTTTTCCATTAAATCTGAATATCATCTAATGCATGGATGTTATTTTAAACTTACCACACTAATGCAAATCCAGCATCACTTGTAAATCAGACCTAAACGTTCCATCAGTTGTCATTGTTGCTATTGACAATCTCAATACTTCATCCCCAAGGACATCATGCCTTCAACCTCTGACTCCAAAGACGGGTGGGGAAAGAATAAAGATGTATTTTAATTTCCAACAGAGAGCTGCTTACTGAAGTGCAGAGGTTGGGTCAGTAACACTCTGGAGGTCTCGACTGAATTTGGTTCAAACATGCAACCCTTGCTTCCCCAGGCCACACTAAGCTGGAAAAACACTCCAGGCTTGGGTTAGGAACCACTGGGAAAGAAAAGGCTCTCTAAGTGCTTAAACCAGAGGAAATTCAGTTCTGGGTATTGGTGACACGGAGATGGAAGAGAACGGAAAAGCTGAGAAGCTGAAGGGAGATAGTGGCAGACCCAGAGACTGGCAATCACATGGAGCGGTTGCCACACCTTGGCTGGGGGCACCGGCTGAAGTGGTACCGGGACCCAAGGGGCAGGGATGCTGGGAGGACACTGGACACACAGCAGGCCTGGAATGGCTGTGGGATTTGGAGCTATGGACTCAGAGGAGACCTCACTGTTGCTGGATGCTGCCAGAGGCACGCGGTGGCTTCTCTCTTTTTCCCACCCTCTCACCCCCTGCCAGCACCTCCCACTGGCAAACCCAGCTAGAAGACAAGCGACCTCAGAGCCCGGGAAAGGCCGTCTCTGGACGTCTGTCCTCTTGCAATGCAGAGCAGAAGGATGAGGAAAGGGTATGAGAACCAACAGGCCCGGAACTGGCAGAGGTCACAGCTGTATTAGTTTTCCAGGTCCGCCTCACCAGACTGGGCTGCTCCGCACCCTGCCTCAAACCGCACCTCTGCTGAGAGCTACAGAAGTCTGGGGAGGGCTTTGATCTTCAGTGTGACAGTTGTTTTTTTTTAATCAACTTTAAATTACCAGACCTCCATGGGCAACTTTCGTCTCAACTCAGAGTCTGTGAGTGGTGGCCATCATCATCCACTTGCCAGCACCTGGCCCACCCTCTGTGGAGCAGACATAAGCTCTGAGGGGTGATACCACCCCCGGCTCCATCACAGAGACGTCTTCAGAGATAGCAGACACGTGGGCTCAGGCAGGTTAGAGCACGGCATCACCCTCCTCCAGAGGACTGATTCGAGTGAGCCAGTGTCTTAAGGGGAAACTTATTCTACAAACGGAGGAAAGAGAAGCTGTGGATGAGGAAGTATGTGGCCCCAGGAGCCAACATCAGACACTTGGCTACCAGCCTGAGATGAAGGAGCCAGCCAGACGAGGCAGGACTGAAAGAGTCACAGAGAAAGCAAGCCGCAGCCCTGATGACAGTGTCAGGCTGGAACACAAAGCAACCCCACCCCCGCCCCCGGCACCATTTATGGGAGACAACAAATTCTCTTCTGGTTTAAAACATTTGCGTCTTCTGTTGCTTATAATGTGTCCTAACTAAGATAGGGAACCAGTTGCTTCCTCAAAGGTTTGGCACATGGTGGATGCGAATGAGGGACTTCCTAATAGCTCAGCTGGCAAAGAGTCTGCCTGCAATGGAGACCCTGGTCCGATTCCTGGATTGGGAAGATCCCCTGGAGGACATATGGCAACCCACTCCAGTATTCTTGCCTGGATAATCCCATGGACAGAGGAGCCTGGCAGGCTACATTCCACGGAGTTGCAAAGAGTCGGACACAGCTGAGCGACTAAGCACAGCACAGCAGATGTGAATGAACCAGTGCTTACTGTGGTTTTCTTAAATAGCTATTGAGAATTTTATTCCAAGCTCCCTGGGAACTGGGCTAGGGGTGGTCTAGCTCTCCTAGCAAGACATCTGATTTAACCTCTGAGCCACCAGGGAAGCCCTTCTATGAGCTGGGCACACCGCAACCTGCCAAGAATAAATTAGCCACAATCCGAAATTGTAGGTAGAACCTTTCTCATAACAGAAACTCATTTGCATCACAATCATAGGTTAAGAGCTCTGTGGCAGCCTTCAAAAGCATAAACTTAAGAAAATAGCTGCAAGAAATTGTTATTTGGGTGGATGGCTTAAATGAGGTTGTGTTTCATTTTGTGAATGATATGGACAGATAATAACAAATTGACATCACGTCAATAAAATGTCTGGAGATAGGATGTCGTAATGGATGTTTAGGGCAGTGGTTCTCAATTGAGGAGCAATTTGCTGGGGGACATTGGCAACGTCTGGATACATTTTTGGTTCTCACAACTGGGATGCGAGTATTACTGGCAAATAGTGGGTAAAAGCCAGGAATGCCACTAAACAGCCTACAATGCACAAGACAGAATTATTCGCAACAAAAACTTAGAGTATCCAGCTTTCAATGTTACAAAACCCTGCTCTTTGATTTAAAGCCGTAAGTAAACACAGAAGAAAAAAAAATTAGATTAACATTGTTCATTCCAACAGATCTAGAGTACATTTAATTTTGGCTTATTTCTGGTTGCAAGGTATAGGAAATCCTACAAGTTTTTCTACCTATTTATTATACATTTAATTTCTTTATATCACCTTACTACTCTGACTAGACTAGCACATTAGAGAAAAAAGTAAGAACTTCATACATCCTTCCTTCTCCCCCTCTTCACCATTAAGTATGAGATTTGCTGAAAGCTTTTTGTAGTTACTGATTATCAGGTAGAAATTCTTCAGCTTGCTAAAGGTTTCTGTCATGAATGGATGTTAAATTTTATCAAGTGTTTTTCTTTTTCTGTCTATGGAGAGAATCAAATAGTTTTTCCCTTTCTGCTATTAATGCACTGAATTACATTAATCAAATTTTTAACATCAAATCAATCTTTCATGCCTATCATAGACCTAACTTGGTCATGAGATTTTGTGTTTTTATGTATGTTGAATTCAATTTGCTAATATTTTGCAAAGGATTTCAGTATCTGTATCAGGAGCAAAAAGAGTCTGTGATGATCCTTTCTTTTAATTTCTATTCTGATTTGCCATTAAAATTATAGTAGCCTCTTTAAGTAAGTTGAGGAGTACTCCCATTTCTATATGCCTTGGAAAAGTTCATGTAAGATTGAAATTTTCTATTCCTCAAGTGTTAGGGAGAACTTCCCTGTAAAACCATGTCGGTGTGCTTCTTTCTTTAAGGAGAAGATTCTTAAGCTATCAGTTTAGGACTATTGTGGTTTTTATTCCTTCTTGAATCTTTTGCAATGTTACATATATTTTTTTAAGAATTTGTTCACTTCACCTAACTTTTTAATTCTTGTCATAAAGTTGGTTCATAATAGTTTCTCATTATTTTTTTAAATCTGGCACATCTATATCCTTGACTTTCATGTTTTGTTTATTTAGCTTTTTTCTTTCTTTCCTTGTTCCTCTTGCCAGAGTTTTATCAATCTTACTAATGTTTATAAAGAATCCTCTTTGGCTTTATTGATTCTGCCTGTCTGTGTTTTCAATTTATATTGCTACTGTTTGTAGGTTTATTCTATTATTCTTTTCCTAATTTCTTAAGTTGAATGCTTACCTCATTAATTTTTAGCCTTTTTTTAAATACAAATATATGGTTTTAATTTTACCTCCAGATCCTAGTTTAGCTGCATCTTATAAGCTTCAGTATTTTATTAATATTTTGTTCCATATACACCCTTACTTCTTATATGATTTTCTTTTAACCATGAGTTAATTTGTTATTTTTTTTTTAAATTCCACTTATGAGTTTTTCTACTTATCTTTTTTGAGTATAAATAGATAACAAAAACTCTTATTCTGTGGTCAGATAGTATACTCGATATGTTTTCAGCTCTTTGAAATCTATTGAGATGTGCTTTATGACTATTTGGGTGATTGCTTTTCATAGATTATTCATATACACATAAAAATGTGTACTTTGAAGTTCATTATAAATGTATCCATTTGGTCAAGTTTAACTGTAATAGTCAAACATTCTATATGCTTATTGACTTTAAAAAAATCTGTTTTGTTACTAAAATTGATGAATGAAAATCTCCCACTGTGATGATGAATTTATCTTTTATTCCTTATACTTTTATCGACTTTTGCTTTATNAGTTCATTATAAATGTATCCATTTGGTCAAATTTAACTGTAATAGTCAAACATTCTATATGCTTATTGACTTTAAAAAAATCTGTTTTGTTACTAAAATTGATGAATGAAAATCTCCCACTGTGATGATGAATTTATCTTTTATTCCTTATACTTTTATCGACTTTTGCTTTATTTGTGTGGTGGCTATTCTATTAAAAGTATACAAGTTTTTTGAATTTTAAATCTCTTAGTGAATCAAATCTTTTATATTTATGTAGTGACTAATTTTGCTCTGCTAAATATCACTTGATGTCTATTTAATTAATATAATTATGCAGCTGCTTTTATTGCTATTTATTTTGTACATGTTTTTTCTATCTTCTAATTTTCAACATTTGTTTGTCCCTATTTTTAAGTTTTAATTAGCAGCATAAAGATTTTTAATTCAATCTGATAACCACTATCTTTTTAGATTGATTGTTCATTGACATTGACTGGATTACTAGTATTTGAATTTACTTCTGCAATTTGCTTTTGTACGGCCTATTCTAATTTTTCTCTTCTTTCTTTTCTTTCTTAACCCTTTTGATATTGACTCCATTTTTATCTCATTTCAATTTTTCACTCTAGTAATTTGAGAATTTTAAAAGGTATTTATTTCTTTCTTTTTTTGAGAGGTGGTAGTTTCCCTAAAAATTTTAACATGAAAATTTAACCTAATCTGGTTTCCTCGGTGTGTATGCCCAGCAGTGGGATTGCTGGGTCATAAGGCAGTTCTATTTGCAATTTCTTAAGGAATCTCCACACT
>SJYX01010156.1:191009-204390 GCA_006410675.1 Oreotragus oreotragus | reverse complement strand
GGGAGGTAGGAGGGGGGTTCATGTTTGGGAGTTCATGTACACCTGTGGCAGATTCATGTCAATGTATGCCAAAACCAATAGAGTACTGTAAAGTAAAATAAAGTGAAATGGAAGCTCTTAAAACAAACAAACAAAAAAGTTAACCTAAAAAATCCAAAATTGATCACTGTGTTCACTTTTTGTCCCAAAGACACCAAGAACTCAAGAATACCTTAACTTTAATCACCTTTACAATTGACTCATATGCCACTTTTAATCAGTGTTTATGTTCTTGTAATCCACAAATCATTAAGAGCTTTACCTAATCATATGTGTTCGTAGTGACTTTATCTTTACTGGGTCTGTATATTTTTCCTTCCTTCCTGCATCTCAGATCTTCTCTCTGAGACAATTTTCATTTTCCCTAAAATAGGCATTTCCAGATTTCCTTTACAGATAGACATATTTGGTTGAAACACAATTTTTGTTTATTTGATAATAGCTTTTCTTAACTTTGAAAGGCAGTTTCATTAAATATAGAATATAGAGAACAGATATGCACTACATGTAGATTCAACTTATGAAAATTATTTCATAGTCCATGACTTCCATTTATGGAAGTCAGCTGTTAGTTGAATTGTCATTCTTTTGTAGCTAATTTTATTTTCTCTTCTTTGTCTTTTTTTTTTACATATCTCTGGTGTCCTCTCTGTTGTTTCTAGATATGGATTTTCCTTTATTTATCTGACTTTGGATCTATTGGGCTTTCTGAAACTGAAAATTTATCCTTTCAGGTTCTTGAAGTACTAAGTATGGCTTTTTGGCTTGGAATGTTGAGTTTCCTTTATTTCCTCTCTTCCCTCCTTCTTGAATTCTCATTAAACATATATTAGACTTGTTCTATGTTTTCTCTCCCTTTGTCTGTTTTGCTGTATAGAATTTCTTCAGCTCTATTTCATTTCACTTATTTTCTCTTCAGCTGTGTCTTATCTGAGATTCAAAACAGCCAGTGCCTCTTACATATTAACTGTGACTTATTTTTTCAGTCTTAGAAGCTTCAGTTGGCTCATTTTATATCTGCTCAGTGATTTTAATAGTTTCTTTTCCCCATAATCTTATTTCATTCTCTTTTTTAAACTTTTCTCTCTGATCTTACATTCTACTTCTCCCACTGGATTCCCATCCCAGCCATCCTGACTCCCTTCTATTGCGAGTATACTCCTACCTCCAAATTTTTGCTCTGACTGATCTCTACTGAAAACAAGTAGAATGTTTTCAGTTGACTATAAGAAATATGCATGTCTTACTGCTTTACTTCCTTCAAGCTTTTATTTAAATGTCACCATTCCACACAGGGCTTCCCTGGTGGCTCAAATGGTAAAGAGTCCGCCTGCAATGTGGGAGATCTGGGTTCAATCCTGGGTTGGGAAGACCCCCTGAAGGAGGGCATGGCAACCCACTCCAGTATTCTTGCCTGGAGAATCCCAGGGATGGGGGAGCCTGGTGGGATGCCGTCTATGGGGTCACACAGAGTCGGACACGACTGAAGTGACTTAGCAGCAGCAGCAGCACAGCACCTCTTACCTTCAAAAATTATGTAGTTGATATACTTAACTTGAATGTATATGACTAAAAGCAGAGATCTTTTCTGCGGTTATTATTATCATTATTGTTATTATTGTTTCTCCAGTACTTAAAATAGTGCCTGACACTTAGAGGACACTATAAGTATTTGTGAATAAATACTAAATACACTTACTCTTTCTGTTGTATCCAATCATCTTGGTTTCTGCTTTTATTTATGATGTTTTATCTCCTTGAGTTCAAGTTCCTTGAATTTATACATGGGAATTCCTTAAGGTCTGCACTGAAGCTATGCTAGCTCAGAAATTTACATTAGCTTTTGTCAGGCACCTTGGATTACAGTAAACTCATGGCCTTGCATGTATCCCTTATTTGTCTGAAGTTTTTCAGGCTGCATACAACATAGTTCCTAATTATATGTCAAAACTATCAGAAATGAAAATAGTAGGGTACTTTAATGTACTTTTTTAGGGCACATCTTGAAGGCAAAAAATAAATGAGGATATAGAGTAATTAGCACATATATAAGAATTGACATCCTGAATAGAAAAATATGCTTATTTGTATGCCCAAAATAAGTCAAATACTTGGCCATAAAGCAAATATTCATAAATTTTAAAAAGTAAGAGTTGTCGAGGTCACATGCACAACTATAAGCCTAATAATAATAAATTCAACTATTATAAATTAAGAAAAATATCTGTCTGATCCTTGTATCAAAGATGAACTAAAACTACATTTGAAAGCTATCTAGGAAGTCATTAAAATGAGAATACTTTAGAACAGCATCTGTGGGACACAGCAAAAGCTTCACTTAGAAGAAAATTATAGCCTCAAATAGCCTCAAAGACTAAAATCAAAGATCCTTTGAGTTCATCTTGCTGTTGGTGGTGGTGTTGTTTGGTCACTAGGTCATGTCCGACTCTTTACTACTCCAGGGACTGTAGCCCACCAGGTTCCTCTGCCCATGGGATTTCCCAAGCAAGAGCGAGGGTTCATCTTAATAAATTAGAAAAAGAACAATACAGTTAACTGGAATTAGAAAGAAAAAGAGAGAAAATTTTAAAAGTAAAGAGAAAAGAGAAATAAAATAAAAATCTCATTCTTTGAACAGATCAGTAAAAAAAGATAAACCCTTCTAAACCTGATTTGGGAAAGAGAGAAAAATCATTTAGAATTAGGAATGAGAAATGAGATATAAACACAGGCACAGAAAAGATCAAAATAACCTTAAGAGAATATTCTGTGAGAATTGACGGAAGTGAGTTTGAAAAATTAGATAAAATGGATAATTTCCTAACAAAATTTCAATAAGAACCTTATTTAGAACAATTACAGTAGAGGAGCTGGAGCATGAGGTTCAAGGTCCCCTTTCAGAATGAAACTTTCAACACAAGAAAACAGAGTGACTTCTAGGGCTGAAGAATGCAGAGACTCCTGGGCAATTCCAAAGTATACAGCTCCAGAAAAGTGTGACCCCAACATTCTCTTCCTAAACACTGTGTAAATCCAATTATAGAATAATCAGGCCTAAGATAACAACATCTTATTGAATCTTATTGGGAGCCCTGGATCCAGACCTAGCTCAGGGCAGATTATTTGAAAGATGCTGAGAAGATAACCTATGAAGATGTTAAGTCCCTTTGGAATCAATATGCTAAAAAGGTTATAAATAAGTTTCTGGTAAATCCATGAAGCTTGGCCCTCTTGGTGCTNGAGACAGGGGGTGGGAGGTAGGAGGGGGGTTCATGTTTGGGAGTTCATGTACACCTGTGGCAGATTCATGTCAATGTATGCCAAAACCAATAGAGTACTGTAAAGTAAAATAAAGTGAAATGGAAGCTCTTAAAACAAACAAACAAAAAAGTTAACCTAAAAAATCCAAAATTGATCACTGTGTTCACTTTTTGTCCCAAAGACACCAAGAACTCAAGAATACCTTAACTTTAATCACCTTTACAATTGACTCATATGCCACTTTTAATCAGTGTTTATGTTCTTGTAATCCACAAATCATTATGAGCTTTACCTAATCATATGTGTTCGTAGTGACTTTATCTTTACTGGGTCTGTATATTTTTCCTTCCTTCCTGCATCTCAGATCTTCTCTCTGAGACAATTTTCATTTTCCCTAAAATAGGCATTTCCAGATTTCCTTTACAGATAGACATATTTGATTGAAACACAATTTTTGTTTATTTGATAATAGCTTTTCTTAACTTTGAAAGGCAGTTTCATTAAATATAGAATATAGAGAACAGATATGCACTACATGTAGATTCAACTTATGAAAATTATTTCATAGTCCATGACTTCCATTTATGGAAGTCAGCTGTTAGTTGAATTGTCATTCTTTTGTAGCTAATTTTATTTTCTCTTCTTTGTCTTTTTTTTTTACATATCTCTGGTGTCCTCTCTGTTGTTTCTAGATATGGATTTTCCTTTATTTATCTGACTTTGGATCTACTGGGCTTTCTGAAACTGAAAATTTATCCTTTCAGGTTCTTGAAGTACTAAGTATGGCTTTTTGGCTTGGAATGTTGAGTTTCCTTTATTTCCTCTCTTCCCTCCTTCTTGAATTCTCATTAAACATATATTAGACTTGTTCTATGTTTTCTCTCCCTTTGTCTGTTTTGCTGTATAGAATTTCTTCAGCTCTATTTCATTTCACTTATTTTCTCTTCAGCTGTGTCTTATCTGAGATTCAAAACAGCCAGTGCCTCTTACATATTAACTGTGACTTATTTTTTCAGTCTTAGAAGCTTCAGTTGGCTCATTTTATATCTGCTCAGTGATTTTAATAGTCTCTTTTTCCCATAATCTTATTTCATTCTCTTTTTTAAACTTTTCTCTCTGATCTTACATTCTACTTCTCCCACTGGATTCCCATCCCAGCCATCCTGACTCCCTTCTATTGCGAGTATACTCCTACCTCCAAATTTTTGCTCTGACTGATCTCTACTGAAAACAAGTAGAATGTTTTCAGTTGACTATAAGAAATATGCATGTCTTACTGCTTTACTTCCTTCAAGCTTTTATTTAAATGTCACCATTCCACACAGGGCTTCCCTGGTGGCTCAAATGGTAAAGAGTCCGCCTGCAATGTGGGAGATCTGGGTTCAATCCTGGGTTGGGAAGACCCCTTGAAGGAGGGCATGGCAACCCACTCCAGTATTCTTGCCTGGAGAATCCCAGGGATGGGGGAGCCTGGTGGGATGCCGTCTATGGGGTCACACAGAGTCGGACACGACTGAAGTGACTTAGCAGCAGCAGCAGCACAGCACCTCTTACCTTCAAAAATTATATAGTTGATATAATTAACTTGAATGTATATGACTAAAAGCAGAGATCTTTTCTGCGGTTATTATTATCATTATTGTTATTATTGTTTCTCCAGTACTTAAAATAGTGCCTGACACTTAGAGGACACCATAAGTATTTGTGAATAAATACTAAATACACTTACTCTTTCTGTTGTATCCAATCATCTTGGTTTCTGCTTTTATTTATGATGTTTTATCTCCTTGAGTTCAAGTTCCTTGAATTTATACATGGGAATTCCTTAAGGTCTGCACTGAAGCTATGCTAGCTCAGAAATTTACATTAGCTTTTGTCAGGCACCTTGGATTACAGTAAACTCATGGCCTTGCATGTATCCCTTATTTGTCTGAAGTTTTTCAGGCTGCATACAACATAGTTCCTAATTATATGTCAAAACTATCAGAAATGAAAATAGTAGGGTACTTTAATGTACTTTTTTAGGGCACATCTTGAAGGCAAAAAATAAATGAGGATATAGAGTAATTAGCACATATATAAGAATTGACATCCTGAATAGAAAAATATGCTTATTTGTATGCCCAAAATAAGTCAAATACTTGGCCATAAAGCAAATATTCATAAATTTTAAAAAGTAAGAGTTGTCGAGGTCACATGCACAACTATAAGCCTAATAATAATAAATTCAACTATTATAAATTAAGAAAAATATCTATCTGATCCTTGTATCAAAGATGAACTAAAACTACATTTGAAAGCTATCTAGGAAGTCATTAAAATGAGAATACTTTAGAACAGCATCTGTGGGACACAGCAAAAGCTTCACTTAGAAGAAAATTATAGCCTCAAATAGCCTCAAAGACTAAAATCAAAGATCCTTTGAGTTCATCTTGCTGTTGGTGGTGGTGTTGTTTGGTCACTAGGTCATGTCCGACTCTTTACTACTCCAGGGACTGTAGCCCACCAGGTTCCTCTGCCCATGGGATTTCCCAAGCAAGAGCGAGGGTTCATCTTAATAAATTAGAAAAAGAACAATACAGTTAACTGGAATTAGAAAGAAAAAGAGAGAAAATTTTAAAAGTAAAGAGAAAAGAGAAATAAAATAAAAATCTCATTCTTTGAACAGATCAGTAAAAAAAGATAAACCCTTCTAAACCTGATTTGGGAAAGAGAGAAAAATCATTTAGAATTAGGAATGAGAAATGAGATATAAACACAGGCACAGAAAAGATCAAAATAACCTTAAGAGAATATTCTGTGAGAATTGATGGAAGTGAGTTTGAAAAATTAGATAAAATGGATAATTTCCTAACAAAATTTCAATAAGAACCTTATTTAGAACAGTTACAGTAGAGGGGCTGGAGCATGAGGTTCAAGGTCCCCTTTCAGAATGAAACTTTCAACACAAGAAAACAGAGTGACTTCTAGGGCTGAAGAATGCAGAGACTCCTGGGCAATTCCAAAGTATACAGCTCCAGAAAAGTGTGACCCCAACATTCTCTTCCTAAACACTGTGTAAATCCAATTATAGAATAATCAGGCCTAAGATAACAACATCTTATTGAATCTTATTGGGAGCCCTGGATCCAGACCTAGCTCAGGGCAGATTATTTGAAAGATGCTGAGAAGATAACCTATGAAGATGTTAAGTCCCTTTGGAATCAATATGCTAAAAAGGTTATAAATAAGTTTCTGGTAAATCCATGAAGCTTGGCCCTCTTGGTGCTACCCCCTCAGTTGGAAATTCCAACAATTTCTCAAAACATGCAGATCATCAAATTCAGCCTTGTCAAAATATGCATTCCTGAGCTATTGTTGGTATTGACCATTTCTTGGGAAAGTGTCAACATCATGTTCATATGATTAATGCTCAGATGGAAACATTTTTAAACTCATGAAAAGGAGAGATTAATGAGAATGCAGTTTTCAAGGTCAGAGTCATGCATTTCAGTAAAAATTTACCTCCTTCCAAAAACAAAACCAAAAAAAAGTGATATTGAACCACAGTTTCTGCTTGGAGGCAGGGGCTGTGAAAGGAGTAAATTAAGCAGTATTTATCAAAATTGGCTGCAGAGATTATATATTACAAGGTTTTGCATTATTATTACAGTCACCATTGAACCATGAAAATTGTATGATTGTTTTGTGCAGCAGGGTGACAACTTGAAGCAGAGAATCCGGCTAAGGAGCGCCTTGAGTCCTGACCCACAAAAACTGTGAGATAGTAAATACATGTGTCATTTTAAGCTGCTAAATTTGTGACAAATTGTTATTCAGTGATAGAAAAGTCATACAGATGCCTCAGACTCTCCTCACCCTCTTCTCACTCGCTGTACAGCTTCCCTCCTCTCCCATCCATCTTTCAGATAAAATCATTCCTCCTCACCTTTTCAGGCTCAATTTGAACATCCTATCTTTCAAAACCCTTCTCTTCACTCTTCCCTCCACCCCTGTCCTTCAGCTCCATAATACCCACAGATACTCATTATTATACATTTATATAACATGTATGTTTGAAGCTTCCTCATCTTGTATGTCTGACCCTTTGACTGGATGTGTGTACCTTTGAAGCAAAGGGCCGTGTCTTAGTCATTTTTATATTCTCAATGTCAAGCATGATGCTTGCTATAAAGAAAATATTCAATAAATATTTGTGTGATAGGTATACACCTAAGTCCCAAAACTCCTTATTTTAAATAAGTCAATTAAATTATCAACCTCAAATCCCCTCTTCATCAGGCTGGCAAGAAACTTATTCTTAATTTTCCTTAATTTTCCTTCCCCTTTTCTGAAAGTCATCCAGAAATCTAAGATCTTACCCTGTGCCAAAGTACTCTGGGTAAGAGTCTCCATCACCCGTTCACCCAGGGTGTGCTAACATATTCATCGTCTCTGCCTACATTTCTTGTCGTATGCCAGCTTCTCATTTGGTGGCTTCTCTTGTTGCAGAGCACAGGCTCCAGGCATGTGGGCTTTAGTAGCTGCACCACGTGGGTTCAGTAGTTGTGGTGCATGGGCTTAGTTACCTCTCGGCATGCGAGATCTTCCTGGAAAGTGAAGGTGAAAGTGAAGTCGCTCAGTCGTGTCCGACTCTTTGTGACCCCGTGGACTGCAGCCCACCAGGCTCCTCTGTCCATGAGATTCTCCAGGCAAGAATACTGGAGTGGGTTGCCATTTCCTTCTCCAGGGGATCTTCCCGACCCAGGGATCAAACTCAGGTCTCCCACATTGCAGGCAGACGCTTTAACCTCTGCACCACCAAGGAAGCCCATGGGATCAAAACTGTGTCCACAGCGTTGGCAGTCAGATTCCTAACCACTGCACCACCAGGGAAGTCCTATAAGCCCTCTTGACTTGAGCACACCTAACATAGACCGCTCTCTGTGTGCTGCCAGCTTCATCTCAAGGGCCTCTCTGCTTTTCTGCCTCCAGGCTTTATCCTAAGCCCTGGAGCTCACTCTGCCTAGATTCAAGCTCCTCCCAGATGTAGGGAGGTGTTAACATCCCACCTCCACCCCTCAGGCAACCATTTGCCAAAGGGTCACAGGAGTTAATATGTCCCAGGATAAATGTCCCAGGCTCCTAACATTCAGAAGGACAATTCAGAGGTGCATTGTACAGGTTCCCCCTGAGAACCCCAGTAGCCTGAGCTTCTGTGACCTGCAGTGGTGACCAGCCCTGTGGCACATCCCTGTTGGCTTTTCCTCCCTCTCCATCTCACTCCTTGCTCCCACACTCTGGATTCTAGAAATCACTCCCAAATAACTATCTTTCCCAGGCTCAGCTTTCAGAGGAAACTCAGACAACCTAGGGCACCTTTTCTGGAGAAAGTGCTAATGAGGAGCAATAAACCCAAGAGGCAAATTCTAGACTGAGCAGAGGGGATGGAGAGATGAGGTGAGAATAGACAAATAAGAAAATCGGATGATAACCTATAGAGCCGTCCCAGTGAAGATGAAACTGGCCTGTAAAAGTTCATCTGTGCAATGTCTGGACCAAATTCAAGAGGAGGATCATGCAGCTTCCAGGATCTGGGTTTTGACAGATTGTTGCTCACGGGTAGACGGAAAGAACGCTAGCTCAGTCTCTGACAGCACTGCTTGAGCAATGTAAACGCTGATGCCACACTGTGACCTCATCCCCAGCCTCTCAAAGTGGGACAGCATGGGGGAAAGAGTGCTTAGACAGCTCTTTGGAAAGAGGAACATTGCCAGCATAAACTGAGATGTATAAGCAGTGAGGCTGCTGGGAAAGACTAGAGCGTCTAGAACAAATCAATGAGGTCACAGTCAAGGAAAGGGAGAGAAAGAGAGAGAAAGGGAGGAATGAGGTCAGGCATTCCCAGAGCTCCTCTATGGTGCTCAGCACTGAGCTCAGTATTCAGGGTTCCCTTGACCACTCCAGTCTAGAGTTAAATGTGGGCAAATACTGTTTCAAAATGTAGGTTTTATTATTATTCAAGTATAAGGAGTCTTCCCAGGTGGCGCTAGTGATAAAGAACCCACCTGCTAATGCAAGAGATGTAAGAGACTCTGGTTCAATCCCTGGAGAAGGAATATCTCCTGGAGAAGGAAATGGCAACCCACTTCAATATTCTTGCCTGGAAAATCCTACAGACAAAGGAGCCTGGCAGGCTACAGTCCATAGGATCGCAAAGAGTTGGACATGACTGAAGTGACTTAGCATGCACAAACAAGGAGGCCAAAATATTAGGAGACAACTACCATTGAAAACACAGCTTACTACTCAGCAAGCCATGCCAGGCAGGGCCACATGTAGAAGCACCAGGGACAGTCAAGAGGCCAAAGGAGGGAGGGAAAAGAGTGGGCAAGAGTCTTTATTGTGCCTTTCATGGGAAAGAAAAGGAAAAAGCAGATTTTCTCAGATGCTGAGTTGTGCCCAGTTCTTTGCAACCCCATGGACTGTAGCCCACCAGACTCTTCTGTCCATGAGATTTTCCAGGCAAGAATACCAGAGTAGGTTGCCATTTAAGATTAGCTAATTTGAGTAATTTCAGTGATCTTTGGGATGGAGTGTGTGTCCCAAGTCTTCTGGTACCTGGATCTGGAATGATTAGGACAGGGAACTAATTGCCTGAGAATGACAGTAAAGAACATACCTGCAATGCAGGAGACCCAGGTTCAATCCTTGGGTTGAGAAGAACTCCCGAGAAGGGAATGGCAACCCACTCCAATATTCTTGCTGGAGGATTCCATGGACAGAGGAGCCTGGTGGGCTACAGTCCACGGTGTGGCCAAGAGTAAGACACAACTGAGTGATAGACCAGTGAAAGCCTAATGAAGATGGTGACTAGGGTATGGGCTTCTGATTTGCTAGTTTGCATATGAAAGGCACTCTCTTGGTGAGTTCTTTGCTCTCTCTGGGAATTATTTAATCCTGGGAGGGACAGTCACTTCCAGTGTCAGCAAGCCCCAAGATGTCAAAACATCAAAATAAAATGATGTGCTCAGTACATGTATCAAGATTAAGAATCTGCATTTTTAATATGCTCTTGCCCCTGCCTGCTATTGCAGGAGTTCCAGCCTCTACAAAGGCTTTCCCATTATTTTTGGCATGACCAGTGGAATTAAACATGTGCTTGGCAAGAAATCTGGACATTTACTACATAGTAATTATCATTGTCTTTCTTCTCTTGCTCTGAGACAATATAAGTTGTAAACCCATAGGGAAGCAAGAACACCCTATTTGGCCACTGTTTTCTACAGTTTGTTGTCAAGCTGCTTCCCACCAAATGCCAAGGCTGGTTCTGGGAATCAGTGCTTCTGTCTAGCATGGCCATCTCTGGCATGCCTGCTAGGTGTCACAGTTTCCACCAGAAACTATTCCTTCCTCCTCCTTGGGTAGAATACTACCCTTGGGAATACCAGGGACACCTCTGTTGGAGACCAGCCCCCACAACACAACACCAGTACCATTTTCACTGCCTCTGTAGTATATTGTCAGCCTCGAGGAACCAAAGCTCAGCAGTGTTCAGATCAAAGGAAAACAACACTCTTATTTCCATTTATTATTTTACATTCAGTTGAGGTATAAGAAAATTAACAGTGGTCAATATATATTAAGCTTTCAACTTAAACTATTGTCCTTGTCACACAATAATGATCTCTCAAAAATCATAATCTTCAGAACCTATGAACATGTTACTTTACATAGCAAAAGAGATTTTGCAGATATGATTAAATTAATGATCTTGATAGGGAGCGGTTATCCAGGATCCTGTGGGGTGGGTCCAATCTAATCAAAAGAGTCCCTTTAAGTGAAAGATGAAAGTAGAAGCATCAGAATCGTAGACAGAGCTGAAGATACTATACTTCTAGCTCTGAGGATGGAGGGAGGAGCCACAAACCAAGGAATAAAGACCGCCTTCAGTAGCTGGCAAAAGCAGGAGAATGGATCCTGCCTTAGTCTCCAGAAGAAATATAGCCCTGCTGGTACCTTAATTTTAGGTCCAGTGAGACCCAGTTCAGACTTCTGACCTCCAGCATTGTAAGACACGAAATTTGTTTTGCTTTATGCCATTAAGGTTGTGGTAATTTGTTACAGCAGCCATAAGAAATTAACACAGCCAAGTTCTGGGCCAAGTATTTACATGTGTTATCTCAATTCTCCCAAGAATTCGATGAGGAAATAGCATGATTATTACTACTCAGTAAGTGGGGGAACTATGTCATGAACAGTTGTGTTAATTGCCCAACTCAGAGCTCGCAGTCTCAGAGCTACTGTGTAGCAGAACCAGGCTCTACCCTACCTGAGGCCATCTTCATTTCAAGGCAGTGTGCTTAACCCATTTGCAGCATGGTCTCCTGGCCATGCATGGAGTTGTATTCAGCGTTCTGCAGCATTTTCAGTGAAATGGTAGTAGCTAGAGTAGGACAGGCCCACACCTTTCCAGTCTCAAAGAGTATGCCTTACCAAGACAGGATAATAATCGGATAATTTGGTCATTCTCTGCTTCTCCTGGCCTGAGAATTTTCCATTTCTAACCCTAATCCAGCCAGGATTCTAGTCCAGCCAGAATCCTCTAAAGAAAGCTGGGCTGTCACTGCTCTCCCTGGCTATCAACTTGCTTTCTCCAGTCAGACTTAGAACTACCAGCCCAGCTGTTCTGGATCTCCCTTGGACAGCCTGAATAAGCAACAATGGCTTTGAGCCTGCAAGAGATGGGCAGGAGGGTTTTAGGAAGGTTTTGTCATTCATTCTAACTCATCCATCCTCCAGCTTCCACTTCTAGGCTGGACCAGGAGACAACTGGGCTGCAGATACCATGATGCCCTCAGACTGGCCCCAAGTGCTGAACCTAACTTGTCTCCCTGCTTCTCCCTGACTTCAGGCTACCTTTCTCTAAAGATGCTCTTTATCTCCTCATGCAAACAGATGTCCAGAAGGCTTGAGAAAATGAGCAAGCATCCAGAGCTTCTTGCAAAAGTCTTTGACACTTCTTGGAAGGTAGAAAAATGGACCTTTTCTAATGATTATTGCTGCTTTGGTGGCTGTCATTTTTAACTGTGCTGATGGTTCTTTGGGGGCTCTGCTCCTGGGAAGACTGAAGTTCACTCACTAAGTAACCCTGAGGAGTTTGAGTGTATGCATATATGTATGACCTTCTTCCAAAGCTTCAAGAACTCTATGAGTCAGTCTCAACATTGGCCATATGTCTAGACCATCCAAATGTGGCTTTAAAGCCCCATCAGGGTTCTCGCCTATCAAGCTTACTCAAGCAGGCAGAAGAGCTGTCATCCTCAAGCTCTGCAGAGACACCTTCAGAGCCCATGGGTGAGGAGTGGTAGCTTTCTTTAGCTCAAAGGCAATAGCCTGAGTCTGAGCCACATGGTTGACCAGATAGGCTTTCCTTCAACCATAGCTTCTCCCCCAATCCCACCCCTGGTCGTCTGATATTCCTGATGGGCTGCCTCCCTGAAGATTACCCAGCTCTCTCCTACACCCTCTGATCTGTACTTCCCAGCAAGGAAAGGGCAAACTGGGTGGAAGTCAGTTCCTAAATCAGGGACATGGAATCCAGAAGGTGTGCTGCACACCATCATCTGGGAAATGAGTCCCAGTTGACACAAGTGAAATGCCTGTGCATCAGGTGGGTAGGATGGAGACAAGGATGGCTGTTAAATAACAGCAGAGGGAAGATACTCAGGGGATAGTGGGCAGAAGCTATGCCAGACACTAAGTGCCAATAGCAGGAGTGATTCCTTACACTCCAGCCTAAGCTGGCGAGTGTGAGGGGGCTTATTCTCACAACTACTAGACTCGGTCCCCAAAGTCACCTCAGTTCAGTTCAGTTCAGTCGCTCAGTCGTGTCCGACTCTTTGCAACCCCATGAATTTCAACATGCCAGGCCTCCCTGTCCATCACCAACTCCCGGAGTTCACTCAAACTCATATCCATTGAGTCGGTGATGCCATCCAGACATCTCATCCTCTGTCATCCCCTTCTCCTACTGCCCCCAATCCCTCCCAGCATCAGAGTCTTTTCCAATGAGTCAACTCTTCACATGAGGTGGCCAAAG
>SJYX01010156.1:170102-188616 GCA_006410675.1 Oreotragus oreotragus | reverse complement strand
AAATAAAGTCTGACACTGTTTCCACCGTTTACCCATCTATTTCCCATGAAGTGATGGGACCAGATGCCATGATCTTTGTTTTCTGAATGTTGAGCTTTAAGCCAACTTTTTCACTCTCCTCTTTCACTTTCATCAAGAGGCTTTTTAGTTCCTCTGCACTTTCACCTCAGATGCTTCTAACTACGCCAAACCCTGCCCCCAGCTTTGGACATGATTTTTCTGGCTCTCTCGGCATCCTTTCTCAGGCACGATTCTCATGCACCACCACCATGGTAGGAGATCATATTGGTTTCCTGTGGCTGCTGTAACAAATATGACAAACTTGGTGGCTTAAAGCAGCATATGTATATTCTCTTACAGCTCTGGAAGATAGAAATCCAAAGCCAGTTTCAGGGAGTGGGAGTCCAGGTGTCAGCAGGGTCATACTCCCCTAGAGGCTCGAAGAGAGAATTTATTTTTCTGCCCTTTCTTAACTTCTGGTGGCTGCCAGCAGTCCTTGTAATCCTTGGCTTGCAATTCCTTCCTCCATGTTCAAAGCCAGTACATAACATCCTCAGATGCTTCTGTCCTTATCACACTGCCCTGTTCCTCTCTGTGTCAGAGAGCCCTCTGTCTCCTTCTTATAAGTGTGTGAGTGCTAAGTCACTTCAGTCATGCCTGACTCTTTGTGACCCTGTGAACTATAGCCCACCAGACTCCTCTGTCCATAGGATTCTTCACGCAAGAATACTAGAGTGGGTTGCCATGCCCTCTTCCAGGGGATCTTCACGACTCAGGGATGGAACGCGCATCTTATGTCTCTGCATTGGCAGGAGTGTTTTTTTTTTACCACTAGTGCCACTTGGGAAGCTCCTTCTTATAAGAGACTGACCCAGATAATCCAGGATAAGCTCCATCTCAGGATCTTTAAGTCATGTCTGCAACAGACCCTTTTTTCCACGTGAGGTAACATTCCCAGTATTCCAAGGCTTAGGACTTGGACCTCTGGGGGATTTATTCAGCCTATCACAGGGACATCCCCACCCCCTTCTCAAGCCTGAAGAGAATCAGACTTATGAGAGAACAATAAAAGGCTTTAAATCTGGATCTTTTATTCTCTGAAGCCCAAGCTTTCCCTATCCCATCATATTACTGTCATGAAATAATTGTAAATTTCTGAATCTAGGAGGTTACAAATTTACTCACATGGAAATAGACCCTTGAGCTCCAGAGCCTCTTGGAAGCAACTGGCCGCTGCCTGAAATAAGGATGACAGGGCCTCTGCAATCCTCCTTGTGGCCAAAGTCTTTTGCCAGCTCCTGTGAAGCAGGCTAAGTCATTCCAAACCACTGACTGTCAGAGAAGGCAGTAAAGTAGGACAGAAGGAGTGTTTGCATGGTCAGCTGAGCTTTCTCACGGTTTTCAACACACTGCTGGTGTCAGTTATCCTGTGAGGAGTGGGTCAAAAGTGTAGCTTTTATGGAGGCAAAAGAGAATGCTCATTCCATTATAAAAATACCTGTGTTGGCTAAATGCTAAGTCAAATAATACCAAATACCACCACAGCCGTGGCTCTGCCCTTTTTGTGTGTCATCACATGTAAATCCTAATTTCATTAACCTTGCATGCATCCCATTTACCCATTTAAATTATTCCCAGAGATGCAATCTCTTGCCATCTGTGTAAGCAAAGCAAATGCAAGCGCTGTCTCGCTCACAGTCAGCTCTCGGCTAAGATAAATTCATGTGTATTTCGGCAGCTTTTTCTTTCTTGCGGTGCTTGTGCACAAAAACAACATGGCTTGACTCATAAATATCATCACCTTAGTTGACTCTCCAAGCCATGCAGAGAAATATTGGCAATAACATTCCACTTTGAGAGATTCTTTTTTTCATCAGACAGGTGTACTTAACTTTATGGGAGAAGCAGTCCTAAAGCATTGGCTCTCCTGTAAATTTTGTAAAGTAAATCTCTTTTTAACATTGATTTCCATTATGTCTGAGACATTCTCCCAAATCTTTTGCTCTTACTGCTTAGTTGTGATGACTGTGCAGACAAGGAGGGGAGAAGAGAGTTTCTTAAGGGCCAGCTGCCTACCTGCTAGGGACAGTCTAACAAACAGGGAGCCTCAAGCTGCACAATGTTTCTGAATTTCTCCTGTGAAATGACCCAAGGCCTGTTCCAACTCAGGCAACCTCCGACTCCTCAGCTACCATGAATTTGATGGGGAAGCAAAAGGGGGCAGAGACATAACATGGAAGAAATAGCAAAACAAGGCATGCGTTTGCTCCAGCAGAGGCACAGGAGCTTGGGGTGGCTCAGCAGGACAAGAAGGACAAAGTGGAGGTGACCTGGGTAGTTAGGAAGGCAGACGGGTGCAATGAAAGCTCTTGGATTTTGGTAACATACTGGATGGAGGTCAAATGTTGGTTATATTCAAGCTTGATGTGCTCACCCTCAGCAAAGTCTGGCACAATTTCTGAGCCTGTTTCCCCATTTGTAAAAGAAAGGTAGTAATACTTACAGGTGGTCAGTTGTGAGCGATAGATGTAATCTGAAAAACCCATATAGTGAATGCTTTAGTCTTTTCAGGCCATATGGTCTCTGCTCCAACAACTCAGCTCTGCCCGTGTAGCATGAAAACAGGCATAGACAGTATGTAATGCAGGCTGGGGCTCTGTTCCAATAAAACTTTATTTATAAAAACAAGCAGTGAGCTGGATTTGACCTGTAGAGGATATCGTATCTATTAGTAGAACATGCCTAGTACACAGCCTGGTTAGAGTGCTGCTCCTGGGCCTGTTTGCACTCAAATACATTTACCATCCTTGTTTGCACCTCTCTGGACCACTCCAGGATTAGGAGAACTCTAATTCTTCTCCTCCTTTGCCTACTAGCTCCTGGATGGATTTGGCCAATAAGAGGAGTGGGTGGGAGTCAGAGACAGGTTACTCTCTATTAGGCCTGTGAATCTGGCAGCATTTGCCTCACTAGACAGCCCATCCCTGCACAGCCTTGGCTTCCTGCTTCTCAGCACCTGGGAAGCAGTTGCCATCTCCTTATCTTTCCCCCAGCCACCCTAGTGTGATCATAGCTAATCTCTGGGATGTCTCACCATCATCTGATGGCTTTCTAGCTCTCCTGGCCTTTTTGTAATTAGCTCGTGTATTAGTTCCCTGGGCTTCCCTGCTTCCTCAGACAATAAAGAATCCACCTGCAATACAGGAGACTCAGGTTCAATCCCTGGGTTGGGAAGATCCCATGAAGAAGGGAATGGCTACCCACTCCAGTATTCTTGCCTGGGAAATCCCATGGACAGAGGAGCCCAGTGGGTTATAGTCCACAGGGTCTCAAAGAGTCTGACACAACTGAACGACTAGTACATGCATACACACACACACACACACACACACACATTCAGTTACCTCTCTTGAACTATCTGGCTTGAACTCACTCGTTTTCCTGACTAGACCCTGACTAAAAGATTTCATTTTTGTAAACAGTTGATGTTCTTAATTAATTCATTTAAACACCTGGATATATTTAATTTCATGAAACATTTCTGCAGAATAAATATCTGTAAATAGATTCTTACCTAGTTCTTATAAGGAGAAATGCATAATTTTTGTCATTCAGTCAACAAACAAATGTGTGCCAGGCATTGTTCAATGCCCTGGAAATACAGCAATGAACCTGAGGTTATACAGTCTAATAAACTAGCTGATGACTTTATTCATCATGCAATCCAACTACTTTGTATTACATGCAAGGAAAATAAGACCACAAAGATAATCGAAGCTAATATGTATTTGGGAATGTAATTTGTGGGAGGCTTTCATCTAAGTACTTTGTCTTGATTAACTTAACTTCCTTAACACTCATGACAGCCCAATGAAGTAGGCAGTATTGTTTTCCACATTTTAGTGATGTACAGAGAGGTAAAAGAATTTATCTGAAAGCATTTAGCTAGCAAATGATGGAGCTGGGACTTGAATCCAGGCAGCCTGGCTGCAAATCTCAAGCTTCTAATCATACAGTAGACTTCCTCCCTCCCAAGAGAGTAAAGGACATGCTAAAGGCCATGGATACTGGCATAGTTGGGACCAGAAAGAGGTTCTCAAGTTCTAGTTATAAGTTACAACCTTTAGTGAATTGGCAGCTACTGCTATAATCATTAAGACAACAGCCATCCCTCTAGAAGAAATAACAAAAAGAAATCACTATATGTCTCTTTATAGTCTTTAATATACTCCATAAAAGAGCATAGAAGTTGATGAGGACTCTGCTGCACCAGCCATCAATAACACTTTGCAAGATGTCCAAAATCTAACAAACACTCTAAAAAATCATAAAATGAGAATTTCACAGGTAAGAGATCATAGTTAAGTGGTTTTGAAATTATTTCAACTTTGTAAGCCTTTCTTTAAATCAAAGCTTCTGAAGGACTCCAATAAACCAATTAACCAATAAAAGTGGAACAGCCAAAACTGGGACGGGTGGAGAGTGTTAGAAGGTTCCTCTCTGGCCTCTGTTTCCCTTTCCCATAGCCCTGAGCAGACTCCCCACCAGTGCCACCACACCCTCATCTCCTTAAACCCCTGAGAAGTGACAGGACTTCTCCCAAAGTTGTTAGGGTGACTAGGACACAGTCAAGATCAGAGCCCAGACTCTGAGTCCCTCACCAGTACTATTCTCAGCATCATCACTGTATGCTCTGTTGTCTTAGTTTGGGGAACCATGAATATCTTTCCAGCAGGCAAATGTGTTTTTCTGAGCCCATCCACATGGGCAGCAATAAAAGAAGACGGAATGGCCAGCAGGGAGAGGATAAAAGAGAAAGCCTCAGAGCAGGCCTAATTTCTGAGGCTCTAATCATCCCCAGCTACATGGTCAAAGCTGTACTGAGATAAATGGAGAAGAAAACAGCTCTCTGATCCACTTGGGGGGGTGGAGTGGGGGGAGCACTCCAAAAGGCTTAGCAAGAAGAATTTCCCAAGATATCAAAAGCCTGAGCTCCTAGGACTGTAATGAGCTGGCAATGCAGCCCAGGGCTTGCTGTTCACAGTTGTTTTTATGGCAGAACAGCAGGGCTGGCTGCCACAGTGCTGGAGCCCAGAATTTGAGAGGGCCCAGGGGTTTCCAGGCTGCAGTGGTTCTTACCCCTGATACTCTTCTCTAAGGCTTTCCCCAATGTAGCCAACAACCTCCAGCTGCCATTTAAACTTCATAGGGATTCCCAGTTCTCAGCAGAAAGGAAAGCCCTGGAAACCCCCAGCTTTGAGACAGCTCTCTTAGCTTAGGAGCCCAGTGATGCAGAGGCAAATCCTTGATGGCTGAGTAGAACGGGCTGGATAGAGGAAGAAGCAGGGTGATAGACTGGGACCCTATTGCCTCAGGGATTTCTGTTGTCTGCTGTACATGTGCCAGCCCAGTGACCAAAGCAAGGTCACTAAAGATCATTAACCTCCAGAATCACTGGCCAGGTTTCACATATAGCGACACCTCATCTCTTTGTTGAGATTTCCACCTCTTTTAAATAGACTGTAGTATCCAAAGGTATTCTCTGCAGAACCAGACCTGAATGGTTTATTTTCTTTGCCATTAAGGTCTGGTTGAAAACTCAGAAGTTTTGCTTGAATTACCATCAAGCCATAGGGGTTCCTTGGTGGTTCAGATGGTAAAGAACCCGCCTGCCAATGCAGCAGATATAAGAGACATGGGTTCGACCCCTGGGTCAGGAAGATCCCCTGGAGGAGGAACTGGCAATCCACTCCAGTATTTTTCCCTGGGAAATTCCCTAAACAGAGCAGCCTGGTGGGCTACAGTGCATAGGGTCACAAAAAGTCAGACATGATTGAGGGGCTAACACTTTTATTTTTCACCATCAACCCAAGTCTTATAAAGACATAGGGCCTGATGGTTTTCCACTTATGGATTAGATACTAGTTATTTTTTCTGACTTTTAACAGTTTTTCAGTCTAACTTGTCATCCCAATGTTCTTCCCATTCCAGATGACAATGCAAATTGGACATGCAGCATGCACTTAGAGCTGCCCTTCCAGAAAGCCTGAGTACCTAATGGTTTGTGATACTATTGGCTTGTTTTGTTTTGTTTTTTTTTCAAGTAAATTCTTTTTTAAATTCCAGTAAATTGGTTAAGTTTATGTTTTAAAGGAAAAAAAAAAAGTCAATGTTTTCAATTTTTCTCTCTTCTCTCAGGGTATCCTCTCATGGGAATAGGCTTTATCAGACTTGGCTGAGGGTCCAACATTGCCTTCCTCTCATGTTCCAAGCTTTCCCTCTTCATTTTGTCAAAGCCTTTCTGTAGTCATGGGCCTGACCTTGAAAACTTCATTCAGGAGCTATGTCTAAGGCCCACGATAAGCAGGCTCTACCCTACTCTGTTCTGGAGGCATCCATGTCTATCATTCAATTCCAGATTCTTCCCTTCTTAAAAAAGAGCAAAAAAAAAGAAAAAAAAAATTAGCAGTGCATGCTAAGACGCTTCAGTCCTGTCCGATACTTTGCAAATCCATGGACTTTAGCCCACCAGGCTTCTCTGTCCCTGGGATTCTCCAGGCAAGAAAACTGGAGTACATTGTCATGCTTTTCTTCAGGGGATCTTCCCAACCCAGGAACTGAACCCGGGTCTCCTTCATTGGCACTTGAGTTCTTTACCATTAGTGCTACTTGGGAAGCCCCAAATTAGCAGCAGTCATCTCTAATCAGTGGGACTTGGGGAGATCTGAATTTTCTACTCCTTTACCTATTTTTTCTAATTCTATCATATATCTCCCATGGAATAAAAGAACTATTATCTTTACTTGTGTGATAATTGTCCCTCCATATTTTGTCCTAATTTTACCATACTCATAAATCACTAAGCAATAAATTTTTTAACTTTAATTGTTTTAAATTTCAGATAAAAGGAATTATACATTTTTTACACTTTTAAGAGTTTATTAAATAAAGGACAAAAACGTGAGGAAGCAGAAGGAAACTGTCTAGAACTATACCGTCCAATATAATAGCCACCAACCACATGTGACTGTTGAGTACTTGGAAATGGGACCAGTTCAACCTGAGATGACTAGGAAGTGACAAATGCACACCAGATTTTGAAGACATACTTTAATGGGGGAAAGGGGATGTAAAACATCTCATTAATACTTTTATATTGATTGCTTATTGAAATGGTAATATTTTAAACACTTATTTTAAATAAAATATATTACCATAATTAATTTTACTTGTTTCTTTTTATTTTTTAAGTGTAGCTACCAAAAAATGTTAAATTAGACATGTGGCTTGAATTGTATTTCTATTGATGGCACTGGTCTACAGACTTTCTGAATCCTTTACATTCAAAATTCCCACAAAACAACACTTCTAAACAATTGTTGGTGCCTATTGGACATCCAAAGCAAACACCCTCTTCCAACTACAAAAGAGAATACTCTACACATGGACATCACCAGATGGTCAATACTGAAATCAGATTGATTATAATATAATCTTTGCAGCCAAAGATGGAGAAGCTCTATACAGTCAACAAAAACAAGATCAGGAGCTGACTGTGGCTCAGATCATGAACTCTTTATTGTCAGATTCAGACATAAATTGAAGAAAGTAGGGAAACCCAGTAGACTATTCAGGTATGGCCTAAATCAAATCCCTTATGATTATACAGTGGAAGTAACAAATAGATTCAAGGGATTAGATCTGATAGACAGAGTGCCTGAAGAACTATGGATGGAGGTTCATGACATTGTACAGGAGGCAGTGATCAAGACCATCCCCAAGAAAAAGAAATGCAAAAAGGCAAAATGGCTGTCTGACAAGGCCTTACAAATAGCTGAGAAAAGAAGAGAAGAGAAAGGCAAAGAAGAAAAAGAAAGATATACCCATCTGAATGCAGAGTTCCAAAGGATAGCAAGGAGAAATAAGAAAGCCTTCCTCAGTGATCAATGCAAAGAAATGGAGAAAAACAGTAGAATGGGAAAGACTAGAGATCTCTTCAAGAAAATTAGAGATACAAAGGGAACATTTCATGCAAAGATGGGCACAATAAAAGATAGAAATGGTATGGACCCAACAGAAGATATTAAGAAGAGGTAAGAATACACAGAAGAACTATACAAAAAAGATCTTCATGACCCAGATAACCACAATGGTGTGATCACTCAGCTAGAGCCAGACACTCTGGAATGCAAAGTCAAGTGGGCCTTAGGAAGCATCACAACAAACAAAGCTAGTGGAGGTGATGGAATTCCAGCTGAGCTATTTCAAATCCTAAAAGATGATGCTGTGAAAGTGCTGCACTCAATATGCCAGCAAATTTGGAAAACTCAGCAGTGGCCACAGGACTTGTAAAGGTCAGTCTTCATTTCAATCCCAAAGAAAGGCAATGCCAAAGAGTGTTCAAACTACTGCACAATTGCACTCATCTCACACACTAGCAAATAAATGCTCAAAATTCTCCAAGCCAGGCTTCAACAGTACATGAACCATGAACTTCCAGATGTTCAAGTTGGTTTTAGAAAAGGCAAAGGAACCAGAGATCAAATTGCCAACATCCACTGGATCATCAAAAAAGCAAGAGAGTGCCAGAAAAACATCTACTTCTGCTTTATTGACTATGACAAAGCCTTTGACTGTGTGGGTCACAATAAACTGTGGAGAATTCTGAAAGAGATGGGAATACCAGACCACCTGACCTACCTCCTGAGAAATCTATATGCAGGTCAAGAAACAACAATTAGAACCGGACATGGAACTTCAGACTGGTTCAAAACTGGGAAAGGAGTATATCAAAGCTATATATTGTCACCCTGCTTATTTAACTTTTATACAGAGTACATCATGAGAAATGCCAGGCTGGAGGAAGCACAAGCTAGAATCAAGATTGCCAGGAGAAATATCATTAACCTCAGATATGCAGATGACACCACCCTTATGGCAGAAAGTGAAGAAGAACTAAAGAGCCTCTTGATGAAAGTAAAGAGGAGAGTGAAAAAGTTGGCTTAAAACTCAGCATTCAGAAAACTAAGATCACAGCATGCAGTCCCATCACTTCATGGCAAATAGTTGAGGAAACAATGGAAACAGTGACAGACTTTATTTTGAGGGGCTCCAAAATCACTGCAGATGGTGACTGAGCCATGAAATTAAAGACATTTACTCCTTGGAAGAAAAGTTATGACCAACTTGACAGCATATTAAAAAGCAGAAACATTATTTTACCAACAAAGTTCCAACTAGTCAAAGCTATGGTTTTTCAGGAGTCATGTATGGATGTGAGAGTTGGACCAAAGAATTGATGCTTTTGAACTGTGGTGTTGGAGAAGACTCTTGAAAGTCCCTTGGACTGCAAGGGGATCCAGCCAGTCCATCCTAAAGGAAATCAGTCCTGAATATTCATTGGAAGGACTGATGCTAAAGCTGAAGCTCCAATACTTTGACCACCTGATGCAAAGAACTAACTCATTTGAAAAGACCCTGATCATGGGAAAGATTGAAGGTGGGAGTACAAGGAGATGACAGAGGATGAGATGGTTGGACAGCATCATTGACGGGATGGACATGAGTTTGAGTAGGTTCCAGGAATTGGTGTTGGACAGGGAAGCCTGGCGTGCTGCAGTTCGTGGGGTTGCAAAGAATCGGACACGGCTGAGCAATTGAACTGCACTGAACTGGACGTCACTTTGCCAACAAAGCCTGTATAGACAAAGCTATGGTTTTCCTGGTAGTCATGTATGGGTGTGAGGGTTGGACCATAAAGAAGACTGAGAACCAAAGAACTGATGCTTTTGAATTGTAATGCTGGCGAAGACTCTTGAGAGTTGCTCAGACAGCAAGAAAATCAAACCAATCAGAGCTAAAGGAAATCAACCCTGAATATTCATTTGAAGGGTTGATGCTGAAGCTGAAGCCCTAATACTTTGGCCACCTGATGGGAAGAGCCAACTCATTACTGGGAAGACTGAGGGCAGGAGGAGAAGCGGGTGACCGAAAATGAGAAGGTCTGATGACAACAGCTACTCAATGGACTTGAGTTTGAGAAGGTGACAGAAAATGACAACAGCTACTCAATGGACTTGAGTTTGAGCCAATTCCGGGAGGTAGTAAAGGACAGGGAAGCCTGGCATGCTGCAGTCCATGGGGTTGCAAAAAGTTGGACACAACTTAGCAACTGAACAACTTACTTCTCCTCCTTGCAGCAGTGATTCCTCATCTGTGAAGGAAGATGTACACAGTGGTACAGCTACTCAATGGACTTGAGTTTGAGCCAATTCCGGGAGGTAGTAAAGGACAGGGAAGCCTGGCATGCTGCAGTCCATGGGGTTGCAAAAAGTTGGACACAACTTAGCAACTGAACAACTTACTTCTCCTCCTTGCAGCAGTGATTCCTCATCTATGAAGGAAGATGTACACAGTGGTTTCCAGGGTCCCCCCAGTGATAAGATTCTACAGCAGGAAGTTGTGTGATTCCTCTTATCTAAGTCACACTTCCCTTCTCTGCAAAAGCAAAACAATAGTGGCACTTACTTCACCAACAATGTTAAAGCATGGGGCTGAAAACATTATTTCAGACAAGCATGCTAGTTTATCCAAAGACCAGTAACAGCCCCTGGGGGTGCATACTATGCTCATTTTAGAGTCTACTTACACGCGGTAGTTATTACTTTAGGAAAGCGTGCTGAATTTATTTTTACTTCCTTGAATCAGGCCTCCTCTCAATTTCCTCTCTTCCTGGCTGATTCAGATCAGCTTCCAATGGCAACATGGCTGGTGGAACCACAGCTGAGGCAGGAATCTTTTCAGCTCTCCTCCTTCTCCCATTACTTCTCTGCCCAATATCCGTCCAGATGTTTTCTCATCAGACCCAACATAAGTGAAACCAGAATCTTAAATCATCCTCTTGCTCATTTTGGAGACATTGAATCACCCTCTTCCTCCCTCCAGCCAGCAGTCTTATCAATGTCTGAGATCATTTTTCACCTCATCAGAGACCGTGTAACTACATGGTCAAAATCATCAGCCACTAGCCATATGTAACTATTGAGCATTTTAAGTGTGGCTATTCCAAATTAAAATGTGCTGAATGTTTAAAATATTCCCAGATTTTGAAGAGTAACTGCAAAAATTTTAAAAAGGAATGTAAATTATCTCATTAAAGACTTTTATATATTGATTACACATTGAACTGATAATATTTGCGATTTATTGGTTTAGGATAAAATATATTATGAAAATATATATTAGGTTAAAATATATTATGAAAGTAAAATTCACCTGTTTATTTGACTTCTTTAATATGGCTACCAGAAAATTTTAAGTCATATGTAATTTGAAGAGTAACTGCAAAAATTTTTAAAAGGAATGTAAATTATCTCATTAAAGACTTTTATATATTGATTACACATTGAACTGATAATATTTGCGATTTATTGGTTTAGGATAAAATATATTATGAAAATATATATTAGGTTAAAATATATTATGAAAGTAAAATTCACCTGTTTATTTGACTTCTTTAATATGGCTACCAGAAAATTTTAAGTCATATGTAAGATTTGCATTATATTTCTATTGGATAGTTGGTGCTGCATTTACAATGATCAGCTTTTAATGCTTTCTACTCTGGAGTAATAGCACAGAGCCTTCCTTGTAAACTACCAGACTGCAATCAGTAAATAGAACAAACGCACATCTCAGGTGTAAGAATAATGTGGCTTATTTTCTTCTCCCATTATCAGAAGAGAAAGACTTGTTGTCCCCTGCCCTTCGATGAAAACTTGATTTCCAGTCACTCTTAATCGTTAGAAAATCTCAGAATCATTTGAATCACAGAACACATTCAATTTGCACTTAAAATTCCAAACACACATACTATCTCCTAGCTTCATTCAAAGTTTGGAGGACTCACCCTTCCTTAGCTAGATCTGCTGTGAGGAAAAAATAAGTCAGTCAGTGAAGGGGGCAAGGCTGTCACATTCTTCTTTCTCTCCTAGTCACGCTTCCCCAACTCGCTACCAGGTTTCTGATTCCTCCAATGCTGGAGAGCAGGCAGCCATGGGGGTGGGGTCCTGTTGAGAGCAGGCAGTGGGATCCTGGGGCCCTGCAGGTGCTCCAAGATGGCTCTGCCTCTCACAGGGTTTCCATGAGGTCTTTGGAAATCTGCCTTATGGCTAAGAACCATTCACTCAAAATACCCTTGGTGTAGTTAATGTGTTCTCCAACTTTTTGCTTATCCTTTCTGTGGCCTGGAGGAATCCAGCAATGCTTTGAAATTCTCTGTTGAGGCTTCTTTATACTCTTTATGTAAGAGCAATTTTGTGTGTGTGTACATAA
The DNA here is from genome assembly GCA_006410675.1 of Oreotragus oreotragus. Lineage (NCBI taxonomy): Eukaryota > Metazoa > Chordata > Mammalia > Artiodactyla > Bovidae > Oreotragus > Oreotragus oreotragus. Next base: position 176,283 of record SJYX01010156.1, on the reverse strand, counting down.
TGTATGTATAAGCAGACCACTTGAAATGTCTCGAGGTGAGTAAGTGTGTGATCATCATCTGAATCAACAATCAGTTCACTTGTCTAATGGCTCTTCTGGGACAAGGCCTCATATGCCAACCCTCTCTATGGTGGGCTCCATCTGGTCCTGGGGAGGCTCATGCCCCCTTTGCCTCCACAAAGTCTGAGATGTGCCCATGGCCGGAGCAGCACCTCCTTCACTCCTCCCACCAGAGCAGGAAGCAAGCCTCATGCTTCTTCACATATGAATCAGACCCTGGTCCACCCAGCTGCTGGGGCTGATGTCAAGCTCAATTGATGGACTCAAAAAGCCCTTCCACTTGCTTTAGGGAGAAGGAGGGCCATCTGCACCCCTTTGTCTTGAGGGGTGACACTGGGACTTATACCAAAAACTGTTCCTCCTTCATCACCACTCCATGTGGGGGAATGGGCCTTCAAACTGGTTCTCAGCTACTTGCATTGAACGTGTTCATCTTGGCCTGGTGCCTCACTTGGTGTCTTATATTATCTTAGGACTTCCATCAAAATGTGCATTGTAATGTCATGTTTTAGCATCATAGATGCCCTTCTTACAAAGTTCCACTTGCTGTGAGAGATTCAAATGTCTTATCAACAATGTCAAAGCTGCCACTTGCAGTCACTCATCATGCGAGACAATAGCCCAAGCAAGGTTGATAGAGAGTGGCTCTTTAGTTCATCCAAGCTCTGCATTTACTAATCTCTCAGAACCCTGGTTCCTTGGCTGCAGTGATATACTTTGCTTTACAGGGTGGGGAAGAACAAGGTGAAATCATGGTAGATGCTTAATGAACAGGTATATAGTTCTGCACTATCCAGGAGGGCATGGCAACCCACTCCAATATTCTTGCCTAGAGAATTCCATGGACAGAGGAACCTGGTGGGCTATAGTCCATGGAGTTGCAAACAGTCGGACACGACTAAAGCAACTTAGCACACATGAAACCTTCTTTAAGTCAAAATGACATCAAGTGAAGAAGCAATTACCTTAGGATCATCTTGCTAATAGATGCACAAATGATTGAGATAAGCACAGATGCTCACAGATACAGTCCAAAGCTACAGCAGCTTGAGGCTGAGATGCTGAATGTAGTTCCTAGGGAAAGAGCTTGGTGGCACTTTTCAATATTGGGGGTACTCACTGCCTCTGTAACTGTGTGGGTGTGTGCTCAGACGTGACTGACTCTTTGCGGCCCCATGGACTGCAGCCCACTTTACAGTTCAAAGCTACAGCAGCTTGAGGCTGAGATGCTGAATGTAGTTCCTAGGGAAAGAGCTTGGTGGCACTTTTCAATATTGGGGGTACTCACTGCCTCTGTAACTGTGTGGGTGTGTGCTCAGACGTGACTGACTCTTTGCGGCCCCGTGGACTGCAGCCCACTAAGCTCTTATGTCTGGGATTTTCCCAGCAAAACTATTGGAGTGGGCTGCCATTTCCTCCTGCAGGGGATCTTCCCAACCCAGGGATCAAACCTGCATCTCTTAGGTCTCCTGCTATGCAGGTAGATTCTTTACCGCTAGCATCACCTTGCCTCTATAACTACTCATTGCAAAACAAATGCTGAGCACTATTTTCATTTTTTGCTTTTTTTTTTTTTTTGTAAATATAAAAATCCTCTTCTGATTTTTCTGATTCTGAAAACAGGTAGTAATGGAAATCCTTATGAAAGTAGCATAAAGCAAACTTTCAATACGCAGAGACACCTGTCAGCCGCACAGCTGTCCACACTTTTCTTGGCTCACAAGACAGTACGTTTTTTCATCTCTTCTTCCAAATCCCTTGTTGGGCTACTCATTTGTTACATAACTTTCCATAACTATCTCCTACTGGAAATCTCCTGGGCCTAAATAAGGGATGTGAAATACTCTAAAACAAGAAATAAGGAAGAATAGTCTAAAAAATCATATTCATTTCTCATAGAACAGAAAGCTGTAAAGACATTGAGACAGCATTTCTCTGGACCTCACCAGGATAATGATACATGTCAAGATCAATCTTCTTGACTTTCCATGTCTTATGTGAATGAATATCACTCCTCCTAAAACTCAGGTTATCTTTTTTGTCACCAAATGTACATTTTTCCAAGCAGATTCAGTTTAAACTCTAGTGCCCTTGAAAGAATGGATATATGGATATAGTTTATACAGTACTTTGAACTTACTAGAAGTTCAGGGTTGTTTTTTTTTTTAACTACTGAATCCCAATTATTGTAGTTTGATGTTTCTTTGTTTTTTAAGCAAAACAGAAGGTCTCACAGTCAACTGCTTCTACCACTGACTTACATGAATGCCACCACCCTCAACCTCTCTGGGCTGCTTCTCAGACAAGGCAATCTGCAGATGCAATAGAATAGCTGAGCAAACACTGAAAAGGCTTCGCATCTGATGTATTGTGAGGCTGCCCAGCCTACCCAAGAATCTCACACATGCTTTCTGAAGTTCATGTCTGGATAATCCCATTGTGATAGGAAAAATGGTGGTTGTGCTTGGTCTATTCCTAAAGCTCAGTCCAAATGTTGACTGTGAAAAACTCTATGGAGGAGAACTCCGTCCTTAGCTATGGACCCCGGCCAGAGAGCATGCAGTGTGTGTGGTTAGTTAAAAAGGGGCCAGGACAAAAAGTACTAAAGGGTCACATGACCCATCTCTCAGTTAGGAAAACAATTCAGTACCAGTCCCGCTGACAGTGGAGTACCTCGGGAGGGGACCATACCATGCTGTGGGGAGGTGTCACTGACCTGTGTGGGTCTTTTCAACCATGTTCACACACCTGGCTACTGGGTTTCATCAGATGCACCAGCAGGAATATAAAAGGCCAGAAATATAATAGAAACCAAAGAGCTCCTGTGGTTAAGAGAGAGAATGATGTCTGAAAAGCAGGGCAGACTTGCTTCTTGCCTGGGCCAGTAGCTTACTGTGTTAGACAGGAAAGGAAAATATCTGTTACCATTTGTGAGACATGAAACAGAAATAGTAAAAGCTGTGTTCAGCACCAAAGAATCCATTGTTATAAAAGAATACACAATACTCCGGTGTAGTAGGTTCTTGTAGTTTATGGAAGCTCCCTAGTGGAAACTGTAGTTTTGCCCTTTGTGTTTTTTTTTTTACCTTCAGATGCAGCTCCTAGACTCCTGCATGTCAGTCAGAGGGCAAGGAGAGGTCACTTTGCTGCATCCTTACCCTTTGAATTCAAATGGATAGCATGTGCTTATCTCTGCGCACAGAAAAAAAAAAAAATCTTTGGAACTTTCTTCTTCCCGTTCTGACTCTACATGCCTAAACCAGTTTGTGTTCCATAAAGAGAAATAGGCAATGAACTCTTTAATGAAACAGGAGACCCTTCCAAAACACACATACACACACACACACACACACACACACACACACACACACACACACCAGCCTCGGCCTATATCCTCCAGAGTGATAAAGAATGTTTCCAAGCCCAGCCAGCACCTGAGTAAAAGTCATTTTTTAATTAAAACAGTCCCAATTTCATATTTCACATGATGATGTAACAGCAGATCCTTGTGAAAACTGTGCAACACACAGTAACACATGTGAAAGGGAGGTAAAAGGAAAGATTAAATGAAAATACATATTTGAGCTGGTTATGAGGAACAATAACATTTCCCAGAATGGGTCACTTGGGGAAGCAGTTGATTTGGCTGGGGATAAGCAGTGCCTCGTAGGTGTGCCCTAAGAAGAAATGATCAGAACTTAATTTTAAATCTGAAGACTGTAATAAGAACTTGGTTATTTAAAGTCACTGCCAAAGAGAAGGGAGCCAGAATAAGTCAACCCCCAGAGGACGAAGCATGGAAAGATGGTGTTGCCCTTGAGGTCAGAAGGAAGGCCAGAGACTAGTTCAATATGCTAAAGCTATTTTCTACTGGTCTTTCCAAATGCTCTAGCAGCGTGAAAAGAGAATTCGCTCAGTTGTGTCCGACTCTTTGTGACCCCATGGATTGTAGCCTCCCAGGCTCTTCCATCGGTGGGATTTTCCAGGCAAGAGCACTGAAGTTGTTGCCATGCCCTTCTCCAGCAGATCTTCCCCATCCAGGGACTGAACCTCTGTCTCCCGCATTGCAGGCAGATTCTTTACCAGCTGAGCCACCAGGAATGCTCTAGCAGTGGGAACCCTCTGATTATACAGCTCTCTAGCTAGCACTAGTGGTAAAGAACCTGCTTGCCAATGCAGGAGACAAGAGAGAGGTGGGTTCAGTCCCTGGATCGGGAAGATCTTCTGGAGGAGGAAATGGCAACCCACTGCCAGTATTCTTGCCTGGAAAATTCCATAGACAGAGAAGCCTGGCAGGCTACAATCCATAGGGTCATAGAGTCAGACACAACTAAAGCAATTTAGCATGCACTGCCACAAAGAATGTAACAATAAGTTTCTGAGATCAGCATTAATGTATGGGGCAGAAAAGATGGCTCACTGAATAAAGTCCGTCTGCCTGCAATGCAAGCAATACAGGAGACTTGGCTCTGGGTCGGGGAGGTCCCCTGGAGGAGGAAATGGCAACCCACTTCGATATTGTTGCTTGGAAAATCCCACATACAGAGGAGCCTGGTAGGCTATCGTTCACAAAGAGTGGGACATGACTGAGCACACTAACACACAAAGAAAAGAACAAGGATTCATTCCACAGAGAAGTCTCTTCCAGTTAAGGGGTTTGGTGAGATGTTTGTAATCCATTGCTTTGTCTTCTCATTTATACACTGATTTCACATTGCTGGACACTCACTGTGTTTTTTTCAGGCCAATGTTTTTGCAGAACAACAGCGTGACAGTTCTCTTTTTGTCTGGGCTGGAATCTAAAATTTGAAATAGCGGATATTCTCTTTTTTAAATAACTAAAACACAGATTTAGAACTTTACCTTGGTGTTCCACTAAGAGTGTGCTCGAATGGGAATATTTGAACTGTGCAAAGGGTAGGAACTGAATGGTTGGGTGGGTGGGGTGGAATGACATGATTGGGTAAAAACAAACCATATCATGAGGCTGTGCAAGGGAGGATAGCTCAGGGCAGTGCTTGGAAATGGAGAATTTGCAGCTAACAGTCCCTTAGGTATAAACCTGAGATCAAGAGAAAGCTAATCAAAGAGTGATTTTACTGCCTATGGCAGAATCAACAAAATTAAAGAGGATCTTAATTTTACATGTTATCATAAAGTCTACAAATAAATTATGTCACGTGTAAGCTTCTTAGAGATTAAAATTGACTGTATTACTCTTTCTTTAAAGCATCATTATATTTCTCTGGAACACAAAAACAAACGCTATGGGTCAAAAAAGTATGCAATTTCAAGGTCATTTGATATCGTGTCACTCAAGACTCCCAGATACCAAATAAAAATTCCATTTCTTTTGTTGTCTGTCTGACTGTCTTGCTCCTCTAGACTGACTACAACTCAATGACCTTCAAATGCAATATGTGTTGTTGCAGTAACTTTCATCTCTACCTGAGTGAAGCAGAATCAATGCACTTGAACAGCAATTCCAATTAAGCCATTGTAGACGATCCTGCTGAATCCGCAAGCTTTGGATTTATACTGAATTAATGAAGGCTGAAAGGGGCTCCCATATTATAGCCACACTTAATGCATCCTTGCCAAAAAGAAGTGTAATTACAATATTGCACATACACAGTAGGTTGATCAACTTATGCAAAGTGACAACCATGAATTGATCATGTTAGAATATCAATAAAAGTCCTTGTAGCTATTATAGAATGTGCTGCTTTTAGATTATTTAATTCCCTAGAGCCTGAATGGTTCAGATGATTGGTTAAGCGATACAGTTAGAGTCACTTATCTTCATGTCAATAGTTTAAATAGACTGGTAGGTAGTATCAAAGGCAACTGCTCCATATCAGTTAGTCTTTATTAATCAAACAAAATTCAAGTCTTAGTTTAATTTATTCCTTTTTAAAATTTTATATTGCAGCATGCTTGATTTAAAATGCTGTGTTAGTTTCAGGTGTACAGCAAAGTGAATTAGATATCAGTTCAGTCGCTCAGTCGTGTCCAGCTCTTTGCCACCCCATGAAGCGCAGCATGCCAGGCCTCCCTGTCCACCACCAACTCCCGGAGTTCACTCAGACTCACGTCCATCGAGTCCGTGATGCCATCCAGC
>SJYX01010156.1:131268-145286 GCA_006410675.1 Oreotragus oreotragus | reverse complement strand
CTGAGTGAACTCCGGGAGATGGTGATGGACAGGGAGGCCTGGCGTGCTGCGATTCATGGGGTCGCAAAGAGTCAGACAGGACTGAGTGACTGAACCGAACTGATGTGTTGCAGGTTGGGGTGGGGGATGCCATTATTCTATAAATCTTGCTGACTAATATGATAATGAATCCATCACACCTGGGATACTACCCACCATGCTAGAGCCACTCAGTTAATACTTGGGGAATGAATAAATGAATGAACAGACCAGAATAGCATAGCATAGCATTCAAGAGCAAGGCATAACATACCAGAACATAGAATAGCATGTAAATAAATTTTTTTTTGGTAATAGTATTTGGAGGGTAGCTACAGCTTTAAAAACATGAGTCCTCAAATGTCTTTTTATTTAAAATTCACCATTTCTTTGCCAAAATGTGACAGTGACAGAGTCTAACTTCAACTTATAAAGAAAATACTGGTTAAGATTAACCAGGGACATTACTTTTCTAAGTTTTTCTGTTCTTGTTCTGGGAAAGTTACTCAAACTTTCTGTGCCTCAGTTCCCACAAATATAAAGGGAGGAAAGATGTATATAGTACCTCATGTTTTCACTGAGAAAATTCCATAAACAATACACATAAAACTCTCTTATAAGGTCGAGTACAAAGCAGGCACTCTTTAAATGTCAGCTTCCTCCTCCCCACTTCTAACTATCTAGCTTTCCATCCCTCTTACACCTTAGGGAGTTTGTGATACTCTATTTGAAACTTCTCCTTCCCCAGCTGTCTACAGCTGAGGAGTGAAGAGCTATGGCTGTTCTCTAGAGGAATGAAAGCTCTGGTCCTAGACACAAGTTCTAATTCAAAAAGACACATGCAACCCAGTGTTCATTGCATCACTATTTACTATAGCCTGGATGTGGAAGCAACCTAGATGTCCATCAACAGATGAATGGAAAAAGAAGATGTGGTACAGATACACAATGGAATACTACTCAGTCATAAAAAAAATGAAATAATGCCATTTTGCAGCAATATGGATGGAGCAAGAGATTAGCATCCTAAGTGAAATGTCAGACACAGAAAGAGAAATATCATATAATATCACTTATATGTGGAATCTTAAAAAAATGATACAAATGAACTTATTTACAAAGTAGAAATAGACTCACAGACATAGAAAACAAATTTATGGTTGCCAAAGGGGAAAGCAGGGAAGGATAAATTAGGAGCTGGGGACTAGCAGATATATACTACTGTATATAAAACAGATCAACAAGGACCTACTGTATAGCCCAGAGAACTATAGTCAATATGTTGTAATAAGTTATAATGGAAAAGAATATATCTAGATAGATAGATAGGTAGATAGATAGATAACTGAACTGTACCATTATGCTGTACATTTGAAACTAATATCACATTGTAAATTAACTATACTTCAATAAAAAGTTGTTTAAAGAAAAAGCTCTGGCTCTCTGTAAGCATAATTATCATCATCACAGCTAACATTTTTTAAGAATTTGTAGCAAGAACTATTCTAAAGCACCCTATACCTAACTATTCTCTTAGGATTCACAACCCTGTGACATATGCATTATTATTATTTCCATTTTACAGATGAGAAGTTAAGGCTCAAAAGCAAGAGTTAGGTGGAAAGGTAATCTGACTTCAGAGTCCCCTTTTACAATGACCATGCTAAATCCAGTGTACACACTACATTCTGGGGGCCAGGGAAGATGTCTCCTTACTAAATCACTAAGAATTAAAAGCCTGATTGAGTTACTAGCCTGGGGCTGCTGTCTGGCTTCTCTACAGCCCTGCCAATTGGCCAAAAATGAAGCAACGGATGAGAGGCCCACAAATAACATGGCGGTTAAAGACAAAGCAAGAGGGAAGTGTTTTTAGCATTAATGCATCTTTTACCTTTGTCCAAATAACATAATAAGGTGGCACGTAAGCACATTTCCTGAAAATCAGAACAAATTAGAGAAGAAAAAAAAAAAAAAAAAAAACACCAAGTTGGAACTTGAACCCAGCCTTCTGAGGCTAGACTGTAGTTATCCTGTGACTTTGAACTTAGATTCTGTTGCATAATTTGTATTTTCTGAGATAATTTCTTCCTGTCTTATATTCTTTTATAAAGTTATTTTAGATGATGTTATCCCATCTCTGATGACCTAAAGAATACAAAAAGAAAAGACAAGATCTTCAAAGAGTGAATATGATTAATTGAAGACTGACTGTATTGGTAGCAATAAGAATGGGAATGAGAGGAGTGAAGCTGGGGAGCAAATGCCAGCTTCCTGAAGCCACCACCTTCTGGGATATAGCTTTCTGAAGCCCTTCTCAACAGAAATGGTAGCCCAACTGGTGATGGCAGAAGATGGCTTGTTTGAACAAGGAGATGTTCCCTTATAACCTGTTGTATCTTCAGTTAATGGACACTCTCCTCTTGGTGGGTCTGTTCTGTAATAGTCTCCATAAGACTATATGGTTTCTGGCTAATGCTAGGGCCAGCAGCCACTTAAACTTGTTGGTAACATAGGCATGTAAATAGCCACTGGCCAACTCCTCTAGCCAAGTAACACTTAACACTGACAAGGAGAACAGTTGGTTTCATTTTGGGAGTTCCCAAAATACTTCCCAAGAATAATAGGTAATGAGGGTGGAAAATTGTAAAGGCCCTATAATTATTTCAGTTCCACCCATTTGAGAGTGGCTTCACCATGAATTACAAGTTGTTCAAAGACTAAAGACAGTACCCAGAAACATAAAGACTCACAGATGCCCTCTAACACAGCCTGAGGAACAAAGACCTTTCCAAAGCTCCTTTGGTGGCATCTTACTTGGATCACTCCTTCTCTCAGCATATTGCAATCATAAGCTGAACTGTGGGCTCTCACAAGCATTTGTCGGCAGTCAGGCAAATACTTTCTAGCTAATTGTTTCCAATGATAAATTAAAGATGACCACTCATTCTTTACCCTTCCTACCGTTGAGAGGTAGCATCCAATTCTCCTCCCTTGAATGTTGGCTGACTTGATGACTTGCTTGACTAAGAAGTGGAAGCAGAAGTGACACACTGGGAACTCTGAGACTAGATTACCAGAAGTTTTACAATGTCTACCTGTATCTCTTGGAACACTCTTGGGGGCCCCATCTCACCATGAAAATGCACAACTACCCTGAGACTGCCTTGCTAGGAAGACCACATGTAGGCACCACGGTAGATAGTCACAACTGAATCTTACCTTCTAGCTATGCCTACCAGAGTGCCAACTAGTGAGCAAAACCACCTTGGAGCCTCCAGACTAGCCCATCCCAAGCTGCATACAACCAAACAACCTCATTAAAAATTACCCATCCACACCCTGCCTTAATTCATGACCCACAAAATTATGCTGTATAATAAAATGATTGCCCCTTAAGCTATTGAGTTCTGGGGTGGTTCACTACACAACAATAAAAAACCAGAACAACTGAACAACTATCTAATCAACTGTAAGTTCCTGGAAATTAATGGATTTTACTTTCTCTTAGTTTCCTTATAAATAAATAAATTTTTTTAAAAAGAAAACAAGGAGAGGGAAGGGGTAAGTTCATCTGAACTTGGCTGTTTTGTCTTGGAAACAATGGCAAAACATTGGAATAGGCTTATACCTGAGTTTTACAATGTACCAGATCAAGAACTCAGAGTATATAATTTAGAAGCTATAGGAACCTTCTATAATATTTTTCCCAGCTGTACCCTTAGACATACAGAAAATACTTAAGGCCTGGGATCCTATTAAAATCTTTTATTATAGGAAATGTAACTTATGAAAAGGAAATATTAACTAGCATCTTGTACTGTCATATCTTAGGCCCTAGATTCAGGCACCACACCAATATATTTTTATCCTCTAGCTACAGCATAAAGCATCAATATTTAAAGATCAAACACTCAAATGATATATTCCCAAATATGCAAGATTTCCACCCCCAATCATCATAAAGGGATATTATAGTCCCTTTATTCTAGTTCTTATAAATTACTTCATAGTATGAGGATACTCCTTAATCACCTTATTTTTGGTAAAGTCACATTAGCCTGAACAATTTCAATAAATGTTAGTTTAGCAGGGATTCGGGGATTCCCTAGTGGCTCAGACAGTAAAGACTCTGCCTGCAATGCGGGAGACCATAGTTCAATCTCTGGGTCAGGATGATCCCCTAGAGAAGGAAATGACAATCTACTCCAGTATTCTTGCCTGGAAAATCCATGGATGGAAGAGCCTGGCGGGCTACAGTTCATAGGGTCACAAAGAGTCAGACATGACAGAGCGACTTCACTTTCTTTCTTTTTTCTTTAGAGATTGAGAGAAACTTATTTATAAAAAGAAAAAGAACTGAAGGGAATATGTTAGTCAATGTAGGATAAGCATGCTGTAGTAACAAATTTATCATGAAATCTTAGAGGCTTAAAACACTAAAATTTACTTGTCACTCCTGCAAAAGCCACTATGGGCCAGAGGTGACTCTTCAACAAGTAATCCTTCAAGGTGTGACTTACTTTTAGTCTTACAGTTCCATTCTCCATTCAACACAAGATTTTCTTAGTTACCAGTACAGAGAAGAGACAGTAGGAATGTCATGTAGGGGTTTCTCACTGTCTTGGTGATAAAAGTAACACATGTGTTTCCACTCACGTTTAATTGTCCAAACCTGCCTGACTACAAAGGAGTCAATGAGTGATCTTGGTCTTCTATGTGCTCAAGAGAGAGGAATATGAAAAGAAGATCTAGCAAATGTGATGTGTTTTTCTCTTTCCCAGGAGGCAGTTTTTTAGTAATTATATGATCTCACAATTGCAAGAGTTGGATGGTATTGTAAACAAGGTTATTGTTTTAAAAAATCACTCTTACAAGCATTACTGAAGGCTGGAATAATTGTATATCCATTTGAGAAAAAAATCTCAACCCTTTCCTTAAGTCATACATGAAAATTAATTTGATATTGGTCAAGATCTAAACTAAAAGCTAAAACTATAAAAGTTCTAGAAGAAAATATAGGATAAAAATCTTCAAACTTAAGGTAGACAAAGATTTCTTGAATAAAAACAGCACAAATTGTTTTTTTAAAATGATAGATTATATTAATGCTTTTCAAAGTACAAAATTTTACTCTATAAAAGAAAATAAAAAGATGTATCAGAGAGCCAAAGAAAACATTTACTATATCTATATTATATATATATATATACATATTGCAACTCACTATTAATAAGACACACAGTCTAATTTATTTTGATTGGCAAAAGATTTGAACAAACATTTTCAAAAAAGACATGACAATAGCTAATACGCAATTAAGCTAATACGAAAAGTTGTTCGACATCACTCATCACAAGGGAAATGCAAATCAAAGCCCTCATGGAAACATGAAACCACAAAACTCTTAGCAGAAGACAGGAGAAAAATTCTTTGACATTGGTCTTGGCAATAATATTCTTTAAGTAGGCCAACACAAGCACAGACCAACAAAAGCAAAAATAAATAAATGGGGTCACATCAAACTAAAAAACTCTACACCACAAAGGAAACAATCAATAAAATGACAAGACAACTTATAGAATAGGAGAAAATATTTGCAAACCATTTATCTGATGAGAGGTTAATATTGAGAATATATCAAGGACTCCTAAAACTCAAATAGACAAAAAATAAATAAACTGATTTTTTAAATGAACAAAAGATTTGAATAGACATTTTTCCAAAGAAGACATACAAATGGCCAATGGGTACATGAAAAGGTGTTCAACAACAATAGTCATCAAGGAAATGCAAATCAAAAAATGATAAGATACCACCTCATACCTGTTAGGGTGGTTACCATTGAAAAGGCAACAAATAACAAATGTTGAGAAGGATTTGGAGAAAAGGGAACACTTGTGTATTGTTGGTAGGGATGTAAACTGATGCAGTCATTATGGAAAACAGGATGGAAGTTTCTCAAAACATTAAAAATAGAATTACCATATGACCCAGGAATCACACTTCTGGGCATATATACAAAAGAAATAAAAGAAAGATCTTGAAGAGCTATCAGAATTCCCATGTTCATTGCAACATTATTCGCAATATTCAAGATATAGAAATGACCAAAGTATTGATTGACAGATGAAGGGATAAAGATAATGTGATATGCACACACGTGCACACATACACTGACGGAATATTATTCAGCCATAAAGGCAAAAATGCTGACTTTTGTGACAACATGGAGCTGAAGGACATTATACTAAGTGCAATTAATCAGACATGGAAAGATGAATATGTTTTTATTTCATTTATATACTGAATCTAAATGTGTCCAATTCACAGAAAGTGAAATGGTAGTTTCCAGGGGCTCAATAGTAGGGGAGTGGGGGAAATGGAAAGATTTGGGTCAAAAGCTAGAAACTTCCAGTTATAAGATGAATATATTCTGAGTATCTAATATACAACACAGCGATTACAGTTAGTAATACAGCATTGTATATTTGAAATATGCTAAGAAAGAGATCTTAAGAACTCTCACCATAAAAAAAAAAGGTAACAATGTGAGGTAAGGTGTGTTAATTACTTTATTATGGTAATTATTTCATAATATATAGGTATGTCAAACCATCATATTATACATCTTAAATATACACAATTTTACCAGTTATACCAATAAAATTTGGGAAAAATTAAAATTCATTTTTAAAAAACCTCGAATGAGTTACCACTTCACTAGAAAGGCTAAAATAAAAAGCAGTGATAGTACTACTTGTTAGTGAGGATGTGGAGCAACCAGGTCTTTCATACATTGCTGGTGGGAATGCAAAATGGTATGACTACCTTCTAAAGACATTTTGGCATTTTCTCATAAAGTTAAACATATACTCCATGTTACTCAGCAACAAAGCTCCTAGATATTTACTCAAGTAAAAAAAATAGTTTTTCATGCAAAGATTTGTATATGGATTGTTATAACAGCTTTATTCATAACCCCCCAAACTTAAACAACTCAAATTTCCATCTAAGGTAAATAGATAAATTTTGCTTAATCCACACCAAGAAAAAAAAAGTATTCACATTCAGAATGACTAGATTTAAAAATCATGTCTTGAGAGAAAGAAGCCAGACACTACAAAAACATACTGTATGATTCCATGTATATGTTATTCTAGAAAAGGAAATGCTAATTTGTAGTAACATAAAGCAAACAGCACCCTGGGTTGGATGGATTGACCATAAAAGAGATTTAGGGAACTGCTGGGGATGATTAAATTCTCTAATTGTGCCAGTGTTACACAGTGTTTGCATTTGTCGAAGTTCACCAAATTGTATATACACTTAAAGTGTTTGCATTGTATTTTGCATAAATTATACCTCAAAAAGGTGATTTTAAAAAAATACTCTAAATGATTGTATTTAGTGATCACAAACGTATACTATTGATAGAAGGATAATAAAAACAAGTTTTGTTATGAAAACAGCGCTTTGGTTTCAGGATAAAATTACCTGTGGCAACATTGTACATGAATTCCTAAAGTTCTTTCTCTAAACAGAAATGAATATACAGTATTTTGAAAGCTGTGTTAGNTCACAAACGTATACTATTGATAGAAGGATAATAAAAACAAGTTTTGTTATGAAAACAGCGCTTTGGTTTCAGGATAAAATTACCTGTGGCAACATTGTACATGAATTCCTAAAGTTCTTTCTCTAAACAGAAATGAATATACAGTATTTTGAAAGCTGTGTTAGGGACCAAAATGGCTAAAGACATAATCATTAATGCAATGACCTTGAGTTAATGTAAATAGGGAAAAATATTTATAAACTAATATATAATTCTTTTTGAATTCTTAATTTTGTATCTGGCTATAGCTAATTAACAATATTGTGATAGTTGCAGGTGAACAGAGAAGGGACTCAGCCATACATATGCATGTAACCATTCTCCCTCAAATCTCCCTCCCATTCTGGCTGCCACATAACATTGAGCATAGCTCCATGTGCTATACAATTGGCCTTTGTTGATTATCCATTTTAAATATAGCAGTGTGTACGTGTCCATCCCCAACTCCCTAACTATCCTTTCTCCCTGGCAACCATAAGTTCATTCTCTAAGTCTGAGTCTTTTTCTCTTTTGTGAGTTTATTTGTATCATTTCCTTTTAGATTCCATATATAAAGGATGTCACATGACATTTCTTCTTCTCTATTTGACTTACTTCACTCAGTATGACACACTCTAGGTCCATCCATGTTGCTGCAAATAGCATTATTACATTCTTTTTAATGGCTAAGTAATATTCCATTCTATGTTTGTACCACATCTTTATCCATTCCTCTGTGTTTACAGAGCTGGAAAATCACTGTTACGCCCTGCTTGCTTCATTCATTTATATGACCTTCCTCCATCTCCAGCCCCTGCATTTCCCATGGCGTATAATTTTGGACATCCTCTACCTTCTGAAATTTTTTAGTAAGACATTTAGGTTGCTTTCATGTATTGTCTATTGTAAACAGAGTTTCAGTAAACACTGGGGTGCATGTATCTTTTTGGATCATTTTTTTCTCCAGATATATGGCCAGGAGTGGGATTGCACATTTTTGAAGAACACTCTCTGACATAAATTGCAGCAGTATCTTTTTCAATCCATCTCCCAGAATAAGGGAAATAAAAACAAAAATAAATAAATGGAACCTACTTAAACTCAAAAGCTTTAGAAAAGCAAAGGAAATAATAAACAAAATGAAAAGACAACCCACAGGCTGGGAGACAATAATTGCAAATGACGTGACCAATAAGGGATTAGCCTCCAAAATTTACAAAGAGCTTCTAAATGCATTATGTAAAAACATGATGCTTAACTGCCTCTAAACAAACAACTCACTCAAAAAATGGGCAGAAGATTTAAATAGATATTTCTCCAAAGATGACATACAGATGGCCAATAGCCACATGAAAAGATGTTCAACATTACTAATTATTAGAGAAATGCAAGTCAAACCTACAATGAGATACAATCTCACACCAGCCAGAACGGCTATCGCTGAAAAATCTACAAACAATAAATGCTGGAGAGAATGTTGACAGAAGGGGATGCTCCTAACTGTTGGTGGGAATGCAAATTGGTACAGCCATTAGGGAGAACAGTATGGAGGTTCCTTAATTCTTAAAAATCTAATAAACAATTCTTAATATATTATGTGAAAGTTTTATCAAATTGCTCAGAATCTAATCAGAAGTTGGAAAGCACTTGAATATTTAAAACAGAGAGTTTTTAATACCAGGATTGATTGCACAAGGAAGGAAGCCCAGGACAAAAGGAGATGATAAGGTAAAAAGCAGATGAGAGGACGACAAGGAGTTGTTTGCTTTGTCCCTGTCATTGGATAACTGCAGTACCTACAAAGAAGGCTTAGCTCACTGACTTGGGGAAAGAACAATTACTCAACTCACCATGTTAATAGCATACAAGACAGGAATCCAAAGGTGGAAAACAAAGACAAAGCTTTCGGACCACTTTGTGGTCCAGGTGAGAGTGGACAAGTAGGTCAGGTGGAATTCGGGTGACCATACTCTGTGATGGTTGATGGCCCCAACTCTCCTGATATTCAAAGACTGGACAGAGTTCGACTTCAGAAACTAACTGTGTAGTGGTGTACCCTGGCTGGCCTTCCCCAGATCTAGGGCCCAGGAGCATGTGGCTTAATTGGTCAATAACAATTTTATAAAGAAGAGATTTTAATATAGACACCCAGATTTCTAACATCCTCAACAAACTCAGAAGATCTGCAAAGATGCGGCAAAGTCTGGAAGAGAGGAACATCCGTCCCTTTTCAATAGGAACTGCCTTCTCTGTCTGCCTCGGTCCTCATAATTCCCAACTGTTAAACACTCTGCCTACTTCATTTATTTATATGACCTTCCCCCATCTCCCAGCCCCTACATTTCCCCTGATGTATAAAGCTTTGGGCATCGCCCATTTTCTGCAGTTTTTTTAGTTTATTTATTTATTTAGGGTTGTGCTGGGTCTTCATTTGCTGCACAGTTTCCCCTAGTTGTGGCAAGTGGGGGCTGCTCTCTAGTTGCAGTGCATGGGCTTCTCATAGCAGTGGCTTCTCATATTGCAGCCTGTGGGCAGCAGGGCACTAGGGCTTCAGTAGTTGCGACACATGGGCTCAGTAATTGTGGTTCCTGGGCTCCAGAGCACAGGCTCAATAGTTGTGGCACACGGACTTCATTGCTGTGCAGCATGTGGGATCTCCCCAGATGAGGGATTGAACCTGTGTCTCCTGCGTTGACAGAAGGATTCTTTATCACTGAGCCATCAGGGAAGCCCCTGAAATCTTTAAGTAAGACAGGTCAGGAATATATAGGTTTCTCTGTACTGGCCAAAAAACTTTCTAGCAAACCTCTAAATGGCTGATAACAGCTTCTCAGTCCTTCTGCCCATTCCTTATCGATAAACATTACTCACTCCCTCCTTTCACTGTCAAAGTGTCAAAGTCAGAGAAAAAGAAGTGGGTCCCCCACAGAAAAGCCCTTTCTTGGCCCGAGGCACATGTTTTCCCTGAGCACAGGGCAGTCCTTCTCCCTTGTTCCTCTGCAGGATTACCTCTGCCTTTCAGAAGGTGAGACTCAGCCCAGTCTTCATAAAGAAGCTGTGAGCAGGCAGACACCAATAAATTCTAATAACATGTACTTTAATATAACATTAAATTCAAATTCAAAAGATTAGAAAAGCAAAAGACCTCTAGATTATCATCCAGATTTAGTGGAATTACCACTAAACCCCAAAGCCAAGATGGGAGGGGAGATGTTGTGTCTCTCAAAATCTATTCTACCTCAATTTTCCAGTTAATAGACTCTAACCTGTCTACCTGTTGACTAAGAGGAATGACCTGGAGGTCTTATTGTTTGCCAGCTCTGCCATTCTGAATAAAAATATGGACTAAATAGTAATGCCATTCTATAAAATGCTTTCAGTTCATTAGAGAGTAAATCTGTCTGCAAATTCAAGGCCTCTTATTGGGTCCTCAATGTATTTACCATTGAAAGGATGAAATTCATCAGCAAAAGTTTGTTGAGTGCCTTTTTTGAAGAACAGAGCTCTCTAAATATTCTGGGCAGTTTACAAAATAAGATAAAGTTTCCTTATTTGAAGGCCCAGGAAGCAGCCTTACATCTTATTCCTTAACCTGTTGATGCCCACACAGGCAGAAAGGACCCATGAATCTTTATTCATGTGGTGGTAAGTAGTTCCTACTAAAGGCTCAGAAATAGCTACCATTTATTGAGTACCTGCCAGCTCATTTCCTCCTCACCTGGATCCCAGGAATTTGGTATTATTATCCCCATTTACAGATAAGGAACAAGGGTTGCATTCACTTAATTTAGCCCACAAGAGACAATTGTAGAGACCGGAAGGTCCATAAATATTATGCATTTAGTTTATTCCTAGAACAATATGTTCAAACAAGTGTGTCTTAGGTAAGTAAATGAAGAAGTGAAGCCAAGAGGTAGTGAATGGCAGAACTGGCATCAAGACACAGGTGATCTGACCACAGAGGAGTTGCTCTGTGCTCATAACAGGAAATCCAGCATTGGAGAATGTTCAGTGAACAAGAGGCCTGACCAAGCTCCTCTCTGTCCACTGTTTCTGGGCTTTTTATACATGATTTGAAAAGGGTAGGGGGAAAAGTACCTGACCAATCTCATAATGGTGCTGAGAAGAAAATTTAAGAATCATTTTATGAAACCGTGTAACTATATATAGTATTATGTGTGCTTGGTCACTAAGTTGTGTCTGACTCATTGCAACCACCAAGCTCCTCTGTCCATGGGATTCTCCAGCCAAGAATACCAGAGTGGGTTGCCATTTCCTCCTCCAGAGGATCTTCCCGACCCAGGGATCAAACTCCTGTCTCCTGAATTGGCAGGCAGATTCTTTACCACTGGGCCACCTGGGAAGCCCTTAGAGTATTATAATTAAATATGATTCCTAATATCAGCATTTAAGGTTCATGGCTTCTTCATGGATGTTGGATATATTAATACATTCTTTTCCAGGATTAGGGGACAAATGAGTGGCATACCCTCTTCATTTTGCACCATTCTTCCCTTTTCATGTCATCCTTACCATCAGGGACAAAATGGGCATGTGAATGATGATTCTTATGTAACCTTCAAAGGGGTTTATGAGGTCACATAGATCCATACATGCCTGATAGATTTACATCAAACATTCCTTGTGGGAAAAATACATTAACTAAAATGAGGTGAACTGGGTCCAGGTTTAGACATTGGCTATTAAATAAAATCTATTACACTGTCAAGGACACTAAATTGTTTAATTCAACATTTTAAATGTGAGAAGTTAATGTTGGTGGGAGAATTAAGCACATTGTACATGGATCATCCTAAAGACAGAGACATGAAAACGTCTAAACCATTAGCCACGTAAAGTATTTGCTTTATTCTAGTAACCCCCAATCCGTTCAATTATGAGACTATGATTTAGAATAATTAGCCCTGCAGTAGTCAAGTAGATGCAGGAACCCCAAGAGGTAGACAGCTTGACTCAGGAATATATCAGCTTACAGCCCGAGTCTGTCTGAACAGTGATGGACTCATCAGTTTTACATTCCTCTAATAACATTTAATGCCTTTTCTAAACCCAGCTTGTACATAGAAAAGGCATTAAACATTCACTGGATCATAGAGAAAGCAAAGGAATTCCAGAAAATACATCTAATTCTGCTTCATTGACTGTGCTAAAGTCTTTGATTGTGTGGATCACAACAAACTGTGGAAAATTCTTAGAAATGAGAATACCAGATCACCTTACCTGTCTCCTGAGACACCTGTATGCAGGTCAAGAAGCCACAGTTAGAAATTTACATGGAACAATGGACTGGTTCAAAATTCATAAAGGAGTCCATATGTGTGTGGATTTATCTCTGGGCTTTCTATTTTGTTCCATTGATCTATATTTCTGTCTTTGTGCCAGTACCACACTGTCTTGATGACTGTGGCTTTGTAGTAGAGCCTGAAGTCAGGTAAGTTGATTCCTCCGGTTCCATTCTTCTTTNCAAAATTCATAAAGGAGTACATTGAGGCTATATATTGTCACCCTGCTTATTTAACTTATATGAAGAGTATATCACGCAAAATCCCAGGCTGGATGAAGCATAAGCTGGAATCAAGATTGCCAGCAGCAGAAATACCAACAACCTCAGATATGCAGATGATACCACCCTAGTAGCAGAAAGTAAAGAGGAACTTAAGAGTGTCTTGATGAGGGTGGAAGAGGAGAGTGAAAAAGCTGGCTTGAAACTCAACATTTAAAAAAACTAAGATTACGGCCTTCAGTCCCACCACTTTGTGGCAAATAGAAGAGGGGGAAGTGGAAACAGTGACAGATTTTATTTTCTTGGTATCCAAAATCATTGAAGATGGTGACTGCAGCCATGAAATTAAGACATTTGTTCCTTGGAAAGAAAGCTATATCAAGAGCTAATATGATAAGTCTAGACAGCATATTAAAAAGCAGAGACATCACTTTGCTGCTGCTGCTGCTGCTAAGTCACTTCAGTCGTGTCCAACTCTGTGTGACCCCATAGACGGCAGCCCACCAGGCTCCCCCATCCCTGGGATTCTCCAGGCAAAAATACTGGAGTGGGTTGCCATTTCCTTCTCCAATGCATAAAAGAGAAAAGTGAAAGTGAAGTCGTTCAGTCTGTCCAACTGTTAGCGACCCCATGGACTGCAGCCCACCAGGCTACTCCGTCCATTGGATTTTCCAGGCAAGAGTACTGGGGTGGGGTGCCATTGCCTTCCCCGGCTAAGGAGAGATAACTCCTAAGACCCGAACCAGGGTTTTCCGGGTTTGGAGAAGGAGTGGCGAGCCCCATCTTCCGGCATCGCCGCCCCGGATGCTATCCCCTCCTTCTTTGTCGCCGCCTCCTCCTCCTTCTCCCCCGCCCCCGCCCCCCCCCTCCCGCCGCGCCAAC
>SJYX01010156.1:80304-128968 GCA_006410675.1 Oreotragus oreotragus | reverse complement strand
GGCAGCCCACCAGGCTCCCCCATCCCTGGGATTCTCCAGGCAAGAACACTGGAGTGGGTTGCCATTTCCTTCTCCAATGCATGAAAGAGAAAAGTGAAAGTGAAGTCACTCAGTCTGTCCGACTGTTAGTGACCCCATGGACTGCAGCCCACCAGGCTACTCTGTCCATTGGATTTTCCAGGCAAGAGTACTGGGGTGGGGTGCCATTGCCTTCCCCGAATATCAAGGCCTAGTTTGAGCCAATAGCAAAGAAACATTTCAAGATTCTAATTCAAACCTATGACCATCTAAAACAGGAAGTGAAAATATGCCTGAAGTGACTTTTTTCTTGTTTAACATAGATGACATTAAATTCTTCACTTATTTTCTAAGTCATCCATTTATAAAACTATGTTCTTAACCTTAAATATAAAAAGACTTTGCAACTACTATATATAGAATGGATAAACAACAAGATCCTACTGTATCGAACAGGAAACTATATTTAATACCCTGTGATAAACCAATGGAAAAGAAAATGTATAAATATATGTATAACTTCGGGGAAGGCAATGGCACCCCACCCCAGTACTCTTGCCTGGAAAATCCAATGGACAGAGTAGCCTGGTGGGCTGCAGTCCATGGGGTCACTAACAGTCGGACAGACTGAGTGACTTCACTTTCACTTTTCTCTTTCATGCATTGGAGAAGGAAATGACAACCCACTCCAGTATTCTTGCCTGGAGAATCCCAGGGATGGGGGAGCCTGGTGGGCTGCCATCTGTGGGGTCACACAGAGTCGGACACGACTGAAGTGACTTAGCAGCAGCAGCAGCATGTATAACTTAATCAATATGCTATTCAGCAGAAATTAACACAACATTATAAATCAACTATATCTCAATAAAATAAATGCTAAAAATAAAAAGACTGCACCTGTCGATTTCAGTAATAGTTCTGAAGTATAATTTGAAGTTGATCAAAACTAACTCCTAACATATATTTCTTTGGATCATTACTTCCAAATTTTTCCCTTCAAAATCTGTCATATTTATCCTTCTCTTTTCCCATAACAACTACTCCAGGTCAGATCCAAGTAGTGATCATTCAGTAAATATTTGTTGAAAGAATATATGAATTAACAAATGAATGACTGGCAGATGTCACAAAGATATCTGAGCAAGACTCCAGCACTTTTATCAGCTCCCTAGTCTTTCTCCATTCCGGTTCATCCTATGTTGTGTGTTGTGTGTTTGGTCACTTCAGTCATGTTTGACTCTTTGTGACCCTATAGACTGTAGCCTGCCAGGCTACCTCTGTCCATGGGATTCTCTAGGCAGGAACACTGGAGGTGTTTGCCATGCCCTCCTCCAGGGGATCTTCCCAACCCAGGGATCAAACCCTCTTATGCCGTATTGGCAGGTAGGTTCTTTACCACTAGTGCTTTATAGACTTGCCAAGTTAATCTTGTCCCCTTTTCTATGGGACCTCACTTTCTACACATCAGTCTCTTGCCCAAGAACTACCATCTCTAAGCTAACCGGTTTAATGATGAGATCCTGCCTCTCTCAGTTCCAGCTGACTGGACTTGGCCCCTTTACTCTCACTGATTCTCTTCCTGGGAACAAGCCATCTGCACAGGGCTCCCCAACATATCAGAGCACAAATAGAACCTTGGGCTACCCCCAGTACACTGGACCTCTCAGTCCAAAGGCCAACGATGAAGTCCTGAAACAAACAGCTGGAAACATGCTGACACCGGATTAGCGCAGCTGCACTGAAGTGTTCTCAGGCTGTGTTAGTCATAAACATGTCTCCAAGTGTTTCTCAAACTTCAGTAAGCACAAGGATCACCTGGAGGTCTGCGAGTCTGCATTTCAAACAGCCTCCCAGGTGACACTGATGTTGCTGGTCTGTGGACTACACTTTGAGTATCAGGGCTCCACGGTAGGAGTTGTCAAATTTGGTGGCACGTTTGGAATTATCTGGAGCATCTTAAAAATGTTAAAGCCTGAGGCAAGCCCAAAGATTCTGATTTGACTAGTCTGGGATGCAGCCTTGGCCACGCGATTTTTAAAGCTCCTCCGATCATTCTAGTGTGCATTCAAAGTCAAGAACCTTAGATTTTCTTTTTATTACTCTTGACTCGTCTACACTGGATCTTCATTACTTCCTACAGGCTTTCTCTAAATGCCACGATCAGGGGCTACTCTTCATTGCAGTGTGAGGGCTTCTTATTGTAGTGGCTTCTTTTGTTGCAGAGTGCAGGCAGGCTTCAGTAGCTGCAGCTCGAGGGCCCCGAGAGCACAGGCTCAGTAGCTGTGGCACATGGGCTTGGTTGCTCCATAGCATGTGGATCTTCCAGGATCGGGGACTGAACTCCTGTCCCCTGCGTTGGCAGGTGGATTCCTAGCCACTGAACAACCAGGGAATCCATAGATCTTCTTTCTCAAACTTTTTTTTTTTTTTGCATTATTTCCCTCTTAAGGAGACTTTTCAGACATTCTTCCCCTAAATCTCTCTCATGAAATTTTAATATCACAAGCATATCTTATATCAGTGTATGTATTCTATGCATACCTGTGCTTTATACATAAAAAGAAGATTTTTCCATTCCCCAAGAAGCACTTTTCATGACTTTAAGGGTTTTGAAATCACTCCCATCGAGAAGGCATGCTTTGGACTATGCCTAAAGACCTGGGTTTGTCCAGTCATCTATATGTCAGTCTCCAAGACAGCTCCCTCCAAGCAGAAGCTATCAGTCTCAGGCACAAAGGGCCAGGCTGGAAAGAGAGGACAGGAAAGGGATCAGATCAAGGCGCCCCTACAACTGCATCCTAAGCCATGACTGGTTGTGTGTCCTGAAATTCCTGTGTGCTTTCTACCACCTCATTATCCTGCGGCTGCAAAGGACAATATACATCCTGCCTAGTTCAAGTAAATAAGCTACAGCACTTGTCTGTATATCCCCACTTGAGTTCACGAGTCAAGCCTCCTTTTATAATGCCAGATAGCAACCAACACATCTGCTTGGAAACAAGCAGGCTCTCCATCACCACGTAAAGTAAAACGTCTGCAGGAGACTTTTTAATGCGTGTGCTAATTCCTAACACTGGCTCAGGTTACACCATAACTTGTGAAAATGGTGTAGGTGGGTGGGTCACAGTTCTCCAGGGAAAACAGCAGTGCATTCTAAAGACAGAGGAGTTGCACTCCAATCCAGGTGTGAAGTCCCAGCTGTAGGAAAGGCAGATGGAAATGTAGTAACAGAAGGGGGAAGGGATGGATTAAAAGAAAGGCAAGGAAAAGAAACTAGCGTTATTTCATGTCAACTTTGTGCCAGGTGGTGGATGAACATTATTTCATTGAATGTTCCACTGTGAGCCTTGGAGGTGGGGATCATCCTCCCACTCTAGACAAGAGCCCAGGAATTCTGAAACTCATCAAGGTCTCCTCCTAGTAAGTGGGGAAACTGCTGCTGCTGCTGCTGCTGCTAAGTCGCTTCAGTTGTGTCCAACCCTGTGCGACCCCATAGACAGCAGCCCACCAGGCTCCTCTGTACCTGGGATTCTCCAAGCAAGAACACTGGACTGGGTTGCCATTTCCTTCTCCAATGCACGAGAGTGAAAAGTGAAACTGAAGTCACCCAGTCGTGTCTGACTCTTCGTGACCCCAAGGACTGCAGCCTACCAGGCTCCTCTGTCCATGGGATATTCCAAGCAAGAGTATTGGAGTGGGTTGCCATTTCCTTGTCCCCTAAGTGGGGAAGCCACCATTCAAATCCTTTGTTTGGCCCCAAATCCAGTGTTCTTTCCAGCCTCTCGCAGCCCCATGGCAATAACACAGAAATGAACCGACCACTGTCATCACTAAACACAGCCCTTCCTTTAAACCAGAAAGATCAGGATAACCTTGCCATGACAGCAGGAGCTCTGAGTCCAGGAGTGCTGAATCCTGCAGCAGCTTCTAAGTCTGAAACTAAAGTGGATATTCAAAATTAGCAAGGGGGCATGTGCAATTAGGACTCCCATGGAGCATGGGTGTCTGAACCCCAGTGAGGTACCAGAGGTCCTGAGGACCAAGCAAAGAATGAAGGCACTGATGAGACAGGCCCAGTCTATACCTGTCCTTAAATAGCAGAGGATATGGGGGCCCTGAGTTTCCTAAGGACACAGAGACACCAGAAACAATGCGGGAGAGAGGGCAGTGGTGATAGTGGTAAGAATTCCAGGAAGTGGGGAAAAGACTAGCACACGGATGGGCCCAGGAGAGAAGTAACTTACTCACCCTGAAAAGACGGGGCCCTGAGCCAACAACCCTCTGCTCTTCCTGGGCTGCCGAGACCTCAGTGCAGGGAAGAGAGGAAGGAAGGCAGAGTTGAGCAAACCCCCAGTAGTCTAAGGGGCCTCCTAGGTGGTGCAGTCATAAAGAAATCACCTGCCAATGCAGGAGATGCAAGAGATGGGGATTTGATCCCTGAGTGGGGAAGATCCCCTGGAGAAGGAGATGGCAACCCACTACAGTATTCTTACCTGGGAAATCCCATGGATAGAGGAGTCTGGCAAGCTACAGTCCAAGGAGCTGGAAAGAGTCAGACAAGACTGACATACTGGTGTGTATGAGCACGCACATACACACCAGTAGTCTAAAGGAGAGATTCTCTCCTCCAAGAAAGAAGAGTGATCTCCCCTGTTCTCACCCAAACTCGAATCACCACCACGCATGCACACAGGGACACAGAACCAGTGAAAAGCTTACCATCAACAACTGCTTTCAACTAGGAGAGAATCTCTTGCCTTTCTCTGGCTGCCTTTTCCTCTCTCTGTCTATACCATATAGCTTGAAGCCCAACCAGCACCAGGACAGACCACCCTTGAATTACAGGGCCCACACCTCTTTCTACGGGAGCTGCAGAGGAAATCCTTAGGTGAATCATCTGGCTAACCATCACCAACTGTGCTGCTGTCCACAGCCCCCTCCCTCACTAGCAACACCAAAGTATAAGGTCCCCTGTGAGGGAGACCACTTTCTATGGACGTCCACATCAAGTTATGTTTCAGAATAGCACATCTGTGGGAAAAGGGAAAACTCCTGAGTAATACATTGAAAGCCAAAAGCCCCTCAACAATTTCCACTCATAACCACCCAGAGCTGGACATCACCAGGGATATAAGAGACGCTTCCAGCAGGGAAGAAACACAGGCACCCACATGCCACTCACAGCTGCAACAATCTTAACATGTCTGAAAGGCTAAGAATGCTTAGGAGGCCTACCAGAGGCATTTGCCACAGGAGGAAAATTTAAAAACCACCATGTAAAAGTTATATCCTCTAAGGAATTTGTCCAGATTATTGCCTCCATGTTTTTAAATACCCGGACAGACTAACAGCAGATGATTGCCAATGGACCTCAGAGTCAGGGGTCCAGCACATTCATATCAGGTAAAACCCAACTGTAGGGCAGAGAGAAGGGACCTGTCTCCATTTACAGGAATGAAGGACACAGCTTGAGCCCCCCTCCCTTGTCTTGCTACACATTCCTAAGTTCGTTTAGCTCCCCAAACTACACAGTTGGGTTTCTACTTAATGTTTACTCAAATGTTGACTAAGAATTGGCAGTGTTGGGTAGTGCTGGCCTGGCAGGAGAATCCCCACATGATGTGTTGACAAGAGCAGTTCAAAGGGCCCCTCTGAACTGGCATTGCAGAGTACTGCCTTCCCAGGAGTAATGAAGCAGAAAGAGTTTGATTATTTGCTGAGCATTTACCCAAGCACAATTACACTCGATGGGCAGATTAATTCCCAGAGGCACATTTTACTTTGAGTCTCTCACAAAAGTTGACAAGAGCGTATCCACTCACTTGGATGGGGGACAACCTGCCAACAGAGACGCACCTCTGTTAGGCATCAGGAGCATTGTGCAGTGAAACCAAATTTGAAGGAGTCACTTACCTACTCCAAAATAAAGACACCAGGGGAGGGAGGGAAAAGAAAGAAAATGAGGGAAGACAAAATAAAAGAAAGAAGTCCAACACATTTTTACTAGTCTGAATTTATACAGATTCCTCAGATTCACCACTCTATAAATTCACTAAGAAGTGCAAATTCCCTGGATCACTGTCAGATACTCATCTTTCCCACCCATCCCCCATGGAAAGGCTCATTAAATTAAAAGTGCAGTATGGGACACTACCATTTTTTAAAAAAAGATGGACATAAGAATTTATAGTATTTGCTTGTATTTTTATGGACACCCCCGCCTCCCCCCGCCATGCACCCAACTTGGAAATACAAGTAACTGCAACAGTGGGTTTCCCTGGTGGCTCACTCGTAAAGAATTCCACCTGCCAATGCAGGAGGCACAGATTGAATCCCTGGGTCAGGAAGATCCCCTGGAGAAGGAAATGGCAACCCACTCGAGTATTCTTGCCTAGGAAATCCCATGGATAGAGAGGGATGTTGGGCTACAGTCCATGGGGTAGCAAAAGAGTCAGACACAACTTAGTGACTAGACAACAATAAACTGCAACAAGGGTTACCCTGAGGTCGGATGCAGTGCAACTGGGGGCGGGGGTTGGGGCAAAACAAGGGTGGAAGAGAGATTCTTCTGTGGGTACCTTTTAATGCTTTTTGATATTTGAACCATGTGAACTTGTTGCCCGAATTAAAAAATTAAATGAAAGAGTGGGAATATAAAATACAAATTATTTGAACAGCAGCCAGCAGAAGTCCAGTGATAGTATCAGATTAGGAAAGAGGAAGAGATGGGAATACCCAATACGCATCCCCTCTTTCCTTCCACCCACGCCCTGCCTTCCCAATCTCTCCCAATCACAGAGGGGTTTGATCCTGCAAGTCACTGGGACATCTCAGAGCTCAGAAGAAGTGGAGGCTGTGACACCTGCCTGGTCCTTGGAGCAATAATAAGAAAGTCCCAAAACTGACCTGAAACTTAAAGCAAGCAAAGAGAGTCTAAGTTAATCAAGACTAGAAATAGAAGCACATGGCAGGGAGAAGTATCGAAGGATCTGTGTGCGTGCGTGCAAAGTCGCTTCAGCCATGTTAGACTCTGTATGGACTGTATTACTGTAGACCATATGAACTGTAGTCCTCCAGGCTCCTCTGTCCATGGGATTCTCCAGGCAAGAACACTGGAGTGGCTTTCCATGCCCTCCTCTGAAGAGCAGCAATTGGAAGCCTGTGCTCTGTGGTTAGGAACGTCAGGTGATGCTTCTCCTCCTCGAGCCTCGGATTCCTTCTCTGTGATGCGGCCGTGGCGAAGAGCCAAAGACTGGATGCGTGCGCAGCCCCCAGCACTGCGCGGAGCTCAGGGTGCAGCAGTCATTGACCGCTTAACCGTGCAGCAGCCTGCAGTCCTGAGAGTGGAGCAAAAAAGTGATCGACACAAGATCGAGATCAGAGCAAACTCTCTAAGTACTCATCGGACAATCTGAGATGAGAAGTTTCTGCTCTTCAGAAGTAGCCCAAATGGAGGTGCTTTGAAACCAGAAACCAGGCTTCACTCCCAACTCCTTCTGTGTAGTAACTATAGTAACCATGAGTCTTCAGAGAAATTGCTTCATCTCTCCTCTCCTCATTTCTTTATCAGAAGGATGGTCTCAGGATCTACCTTAAGGGGATTGTATGTGTGTGGCACAGCACCTAGCAAAGACTTGGCTCCCAAAAAAGGGAACTGTTCATCGAAGTGGGGACACAGGGGTGATGGGGACAGACCAGGGTTCAAGTGAATAAGTAACTTTTTCCACCCCAAATTTTGTTACTATTATTAATTTTACATTTAGTTCTTTGCCTTAACACAGAAGCTATGGCTTATTTTCATTGCTTGTACTTTTTATTGTTCATTCGTTTGTTTTATGTATGACATTTGTGATAATGCTGAAAAGAATGCCGTAGGGCCAGTGTTGACGATATCTTACTTCGCCATGGATAAAATTGGTTTTGGTTAATCATCAAAATTATTCCTCCAATAATTTGGAGAGGGACCATGAGATACCTCTCACAGAGGACGTAGTATATTTGACACTCAGAGCAGACCACTTTTTTAACACCCCCTTCTCCTCGACAAAATTATTTTCAATTATATTCATGTTGTATGAGTAATAACCACTACTGTTTGATGTGCTTGCTCTTTAGCTAAAAACAATAACAAATGAAAAATAAGAAATTTCCGTTTGAAGGATGTTATTCAAAATTTAGTAAGGCATTTAATTAATGAACTAATATTTGCATTTACCAAACAAATGTGTTTCACTCTGCAATTACTGTTTTAAATTTCAAACACAAAATCTTCAGGTGGTCACATAGGTGACAGAATTAAAATAACTCAGGCCCCAAGTCTTTGTCTTTATATTCACTGAGATCTCATGGTTTATTTCAAACCTGCTATCTAAACACAGAATATGCAGTATTGCTTATTGTGCCCAAACCAAGCTTAGACAATCCCAGACTAGTAGATATTTACTTTCAAACCTCAGAGGTGGACTATAGAACAGGGACTTTTTCAAATTAACTTACATGTATAATACAGTCTTTATTAAAGAATAAGGAAATTTAATTTGAGACTCACATATGTATTATTAAATCCTAACAGTAATTTTGATAATTGTTCAGAATGTAACCCCCCCCAAAAAATATTTTGGGAGGTATAAGCATTTTATCACCAACATGGTTTAGAATTGCCAACACACGGTGATAATAAAAAGCAAACCAACCTTCAGTCAGTTTTATTGTTTTCAATCTCTCTATGGACATTGCCTCCACTCAGGGCAGACACTCCCGCCTGTATACCCCTGCATGTGGGCCCTGCATCAATCCAGCTGCCATGGTTCCCAACTCCAAACCTTAGCACATCTCAAGCAGAGATTCATGTTAGTCAAAAAACCAACTACTGACGTAGCTACTCCTGTGGTCCTCTTTTTCATACATCAGGCCGTTTGGCCTTGAGATGGATTCATCTGTGGTCTAAGACATTTTTGTTGGAATTTGAAAACAAGAGGGTGCTGCCCGGGGAAGCTGACTGGTTGACTGGAAGCAGAGGCCTCACTCAGGAGGCATTAGGAGGGTGAGTTGTGGTTTAAGTCTGCTCCACAGCCTTGCAAGTCTAGAAACAGCTTTTTCACTATTCCCAGATGCTCCAGGCTTGAATCCAGAGAATAATACAGACCAGTCAGTGTATTCATTGACAGTGGGAAAAATGGCATTCCCATGACTAGGAAGCTTCCCTGTGGTGGACCTTTGTCATTGTTTCTTTTTTAAGGACTTTGCCCAGTATGAATGGCATCTCCCAAGGAAGAATCAGAGAGCATGACTGCCTGACTCCCTTGAAGCTACAAGGGAAGTCATGTGACCTAGATTTTTCCAATCAGACATACACACCTGAGATTTTGACCTAGCATTGTGCAAAACTAGAGTTTTTTGAGGATGGAATTGAAGGTATTTTTAAGGCAACAGTGGCCAATGAGTGGGGATCTGCTTTCCAGGCCACCTTTGACCAGTGGTGGCAGCAGTGAGATTGTCCCTAGAGCCATCCCACCGTGAGGTCTGTTTCAAGCCACAGAGCAGCCAAGCATAATGCTCCAGCCCTCCCAGAGAGGATGTGAGCTATTCAAAATCCTGTAATAAACTTCACACTTGCTTCATTGAGCTGGAATGGGTTTTATTATTTCCAGTATCCCAGGAAGCCACATTAGTAATTAGAAGGTTATATGGAGTGCATGTAAAGTACATAATTTAAAAAAAAAAAAGTTGCTCAGTCGTGTCTGACTCTTTGTGACCCCATGAACTATACAGTCATGGAATTCTCCAGGCCAGAATACTGGAGCGGGTAGCCTTCCCCTTCTCCAGGGGATCTTCCCAACCCAGGGATCAAGCCTAGGTCTCCCGCATTGCAGGCATATTCTTTACCAGCTGAGCCACAAGGGAAGCCCAAGAATGCTGGAGTGAGTAGCCTATCCCTTCTCCAGGGGATCTTCCTGACCCAGGAATCAAACCAGGGTCTCCTGCATTGCAGGCGGATTCTTTATCCAACTGAGCTATCAGGGAAGCCCCAGGTAAATATAAGGGATTTTTTTATGCAAGCCAAGAGAGTAAGTTTTTAAGAAACCACCTTTCCAATATTTCACCCGGTCCTCCAAATAGGTATCATACCGTATATAGTGATGTGCATGCACTGGCAGAATTTGCTTCTCTTAAATCCACTTTGTATGCTGTAATGTGTATGTTTTTTCTTGTACTATACTAACATCACTGGTTAAATTACAAGTCAGAGAGATATTCCCACAGGCTGACACTACCTATTTCATCTTATTTAAGAGGTCTAATTTATTTCTACTTAATTTGGCAATCTTATTTCCAGACTCCCATGAGCTGACTCCTCCCATTTAATTTTATTTAATTAGTCTAATTTATTTCTATTTAATTAATCCATCTTATTTGTGCTTAGTCACTCAGTTATGTCTGACTCTTTGCAACCCCATGAACTATATAGCCTGCCTGGCTCTTCTGCCCAAGGGATTCTCCAGGCAAGAATACTGGAGTGGGTGTTCTTATACCTCCAGGGGATCTTTCCAACCCAGGGATGGACCCAGGTCTCCCGCACTGCGGGCAGAATCTTCACCATCTGAGCCACCAGGGAAGCCCAAGAATACTGGAGAGGGTAGCCTATCCCTTCTCCTGGTGCTCTTCCCAATCCAGGAATCAAACCAGAGTCTCCTGCATTGGAGGCAGATTCTTTACCAGCTGAGCTACCAGAGAAGCCCCTAATCCACCTTATTCCTAGGTTACTGGTGGGCATCTCATTGGTATCTTCATCTACCACCTACAGTTGATACAGTTGTAGAGACTTTTCTTCCTCAAAAATTTTAAAGATAAACTCACTGAATTCATTGTAGTATGAATTAAGAACGCCACTCAAAGCAATCAAGATTTCCCATACACATTCTGTACTGAATTTCACTACCACTTGATTAGCATTATAGGAAATTTACTTTAAAGGATGCTATTTTGTTTTAGAATAGCAGAGCAAAACACAGATCAAATGCAAGGCTCGATGACACCAGGTAAAATTTACTCATCTATTTCCAAAGTTGACATGCTGCTGCTGCTAAGTCACTTCAGTCGTGTCTGACTCTGTGCGACCCCATAGACGGCAGCCCACCAGGCTCCCCCATCCCTGGGATTCTCTAGGCAAGAACACTGGAGTGGGTTGCCATTTCCTTCTCCAATGCATGAAAGTGAAAAGTGAAAGTGAAGTTGCTTAGTCATGTCTGACCCTCAGCAACCCCGTGGACTGCAGCCTTCCAGGCTCCTCCGTCCATGGGATTTTCCAGGCAAGAGTGTACTGGAGTGGGGTGCCATTACGTTCTCCATCTAGAAGTCTAGATATATTTAAATTATTTTTGCTATCTTAAGAAGAGTTACTGCCAGGTAAGGTAACTGTTGGCTATGTACCATTCTGATTTTCCAGTATAGCTTTCCTGTCAATATTGTTTTGTTTGCTGTTTTGTTTGTTTGTCTTTGCTCTACTTTAGTTTCACAAGATGAACTAAAGTTTACCTAGAAAGATGTATTTGATAAGTTCACTGCATTTAGAGGATTTGTCAGCTGTAAAAGTTTTCCCTGACCTTTCAAACAACCTGCTTTACTTTAAGAAAATGTTCACTAAGCCATTTAAATCACATACCAGAAGTAAGCCAGAATTGTTCAAGGGAATATTCTATATACTATGCCAGGATGGAATTTCCTTTTAAAAGAGAGGAATAACATACTTAGACTGGAAAAGAGTTTTTCTTGTACTGACTCCCAAGAAGGAAATTTTGAGTGAAAATGAAATGTGCATTCAATTTTGATGCAGCAGAATGTCATCAGATCTCAAAATACTGATTTAAAATTCCAACTCTTGAAAAGCTAACAGTCCCAGGAACCTTGCAGAAAACTGTGGTGTCCACCAGTTGATATTGTCATAGAAGCATCAGTTCAGTTCAGCTCAGTTCAGTCGCTCAGTCATGTCCGACTCTGCAACCCCATGGACTGCAGCACAACAGGCTTCCCTGTCTGTCACCAACTTCCAGAGTCTGCTCAAACTCATGTCCATCGAGTCGGTGATGCCATCCAACCATCTCATCCTCTGTCATCCCTTTCTCCTCCTGCCTTCAGTCTTTTCCAGCATCGGGATCTTTTCCAAGGAGTCAGCACTTCACATCAGGTGGCCAAAGTATTGGAGCTTCAGCTTCAGCATCAGTCCCTCCAATGAATATTCAGGACTAATTTCCTTTAGGATTGACTGGTTGGATCTCCTTGCAGTCCAAGGGACTCACAAGAGTCTTTTCCAATACACAGTTCAAAAGCATCAATTCTTTAGTGCTCAGCTTTATGGTCCAACTCTCACATCCATACCATAGCCAAAAACGTCCCCATGGCCATTACTTGTTCAGTGTTATACAAACTTCAGTTTTTCACCTACCACCTTGGACTCCTGTCATTGTGCACACCATCTGCATTAGTACTTTTTTTTCCAACAATGTCTTTCTTTAAACCAACACTTTTTATAGTAATGTGAACTTGACCTTGCTTTAAGCATTAATATCCATAGAGGCAAGGATTTGGTGTGTGATATAGACTAGTTAGATGCTTGCCAAGTTAATTTTCTTTTCTTGGTGACACAGGAAGATTATCCTTCTCAGCTACCCTGCTTTGGGTTGGATTCCATGTGACTGGAGTCTGGCCACTGAAATCTGGACAGAAGTGATACAAG
Organism: Oreotragus oreotragus; assembly: GCA_006410675.1. Lineage (NCBI taxonomy): Eukaryota > Metazoa > Chordata > Mammalia > Artiodactyla > Bovidae > Oreotragus > Oreotragus oreotragus. The sequence goes on along the minus strand of SJYX01010156.1, from coordinate 116,217 downwards.
TCTGGGCTTTAAGACATCCTGCCATTCTTCCTTGCTATCATCCCATCATCCAAATGACTAGAAACAATGAACTCTGAAATGGCAGCACCCAATTTTCTAACTACTCAGGAAGTGTTGGTTAGATGATCATCCAGCTTTTCACCACACTTTACATGAACAGCAAAAATATATATTAAACTGTCAAGATTTTTTTTTTTACTTGGCTACACTGGGTCTTTGTTGTGGCCTATGTGGGCTCAGTAATTGCAGCACACAGGCTTAGTTGCCCAGTAGCATGTGGGATCTTTGTTCCCAAACCAGGGATCAAACCCATGTTCCCTACATTCAAAGGCAGATTCTTAACCACTGGACCACCAGGGAAATTGCTAAGCTCTCAGGATTTTGAGTTGAGTTTAGGGGTCCTCAGGATCACCATTGGATTTGGTGATTCTCTGGGGCTTACAGAATGAAGAAAGCTAGTACTCTCACAATTACAGTTTGTTATGGTGAAGGATGGAGGTTGAAACCAGCAAGGTAAAAAGCACAAAGGGCAGGTTGAGGAGAGACCAGGCATCAGCACCCACTTGTCCTCTCTCATTGGAGTCCCGTGAACAGCACTTAATTCTCCTGCGATGGCATGTGACAACATGTATGAAGTATTTCCAACCACAGAGTTAACCCAAATCTGGTTTTCAAGGTTTTTATTGTGGGAAGAAGGGTCAATCACATAGGCATGCCTGATCTTCATTCTAGCCTGTTCAGAAATCAGACTGGTACTGTGTGGCCCAAGAACCCCACCATGAATCACACTGTTAACATAAACTTTCGGAAGTGGTCCAGGGCCTCAAGTAAATAAAGACTCTTAACAGGCAGATTATCCCAAGAGCTAGAGGTTATCTCCCAGGAGCTTTTCAAGGGTCAGACTTTTCTTTGGAATGTTTAGGGTTTGCACCTCCCAGACTTGCTAACTTAATCATTTTCTGTGTCATATCCTACTTGTTGGGGCTTCTCAAGTGGTACTAGTGGTAAAGAACCTACCTGCCAGTGCAGGAGACATAAGAGATACAGGTTTGGTCCCTGGTTTGGGAATATTCCCTGGAGAATGGCACCCACTCCAGTATTCTTGCCTGGAGAATCCCATGGACAAAGGAGCATGGAGGGCTGTGGTCCACGGCATTGCAAACGGTCAGATATGACTGAAAGTGACTTAGCATGCACACATCCTATTTGTTACATAGCATGGCCTAACCTACCCTGACTAACATAAAATATAAGGCACAGGTTTGTCTAAAATGCATGAAAATACCCAAATGACAAAGATGTGCTTATCCACGTACTTTCTCCATGTGCTACACACACCACATGTGTGTGTTAGTCGCTCAGTCATGTCCGACTCTTTGTGACCCCATGGACTGTAGCCCACCAGGCTCCTTTGTCCATGGGATTCTCCAGGCTAGAATACTGGAGTGGATTGCCATTTCCTTCTCCAACACACACTACATGGCCTAAAGGAAATCAATCCTGAATATTCATTGGAGGGACAAATGCTGAAGCTGAAGCTCCAGTACTTTGGCCACCTGATGTGAAGAGCCAGATGCTGGGAAAGACCCTGATGCTGGGAAAGACTGAAGGCAGGAGGAGAAGGGGATGACAGAGGATGAGATGGCTGGATTGCAAATCAATGGACAGGAGTTTGAGCAAGCTCCAGGGGATGGTTAAGAACAGGGAAGCCTGGCATGCTGCAGTCCGTGGGGTCGCAAACAGACATGACTGAGGAACTGAACAACACATACTACACTTTGGGAAACATTGATCTGGTCTAATCTCTCACTTTAAAATGTATAAAAAGCCCCACTCTACTGCTGTGCTTTCCTCAGAGGGAAGGGCAATGGTTGGGAGAGATTATTGTCGTTGGGCAGAGTGGAGTCGGAGGCAGCAACTGTGTAAGGTAAGTTCTGCAGCAGCTTCTCTAGGCAGGACCTCCAAGGACTATGATAAGATATTTCCAGGAGCTGTCAACCCCTGGTCCCCAGCAATCCTTGGTCTCTGGATTGTTTAGATAAACATGATGCACCCTGCCCTAAAAAAAAGATTTATTACCATGATTGGGATGGTTAATTTCATATGTTGACTTGACTGGGCCTCAGGTTGTCCACATATTTGGCTAAACATTATTTATGGGTGTGTCTGGGAGGGTGTTTCTGGATGAGATTAGCATTTGAATCTGTGAGCAGAGTAACTCAGACTGCTCTTCCCAATGTGCACAGGCCCCCTCCAATCTATTGAATTAAAAGCTTAGTAAGAAAGAATTCTTTTTCTCCATAGAACTGTCTTTGAGCCAAGGTGTCTACAGGTTCCTGCCTTTGGGCTCATCCTCCAAATGGCAGCTTACACCATGGGCTCTCTGTTCACAGGCCTCTGGGCTCAGTCGAGAGCACAGCATTGGCTCACCTGGGTCTCCAGCTCTCCAGTTTACTGACTGCAGAGCTTGGACTTTTCAGCCTCCATAATCACATAAACCAATTCCTTATAGCTCATACATATATAGTACATATTGCATATTAAGTATATATCTATCTCCTGTTGTTTCTTTTCTCTGGAGAATCCAGACTAATAGAAGGATATCAGCAGACCAAGTCCTGATCAGGCCTCAACACTCAGTTTTTTATTATTTTGGCGGTGCTGGGTCATCACTGTGGCACACAGGCTCAGTAGTTGCAGTGTGCAGGCTTAGTAGCCCCACAGCATGTGGGATCTCAGTTCCTGGAGCAGGGATTGAATCTGTGTACCCTGCTTTGGAAGGTGGGTTCTTAATCACTGGGCCGCCAAGGAAGGCCCTCTCTCTCTTTTCCTCCATCTGTCTCACCCTATCTCTTCCTCTCTGTCCTTCTCTACTGTTTCTAGAATCTACTTCATTCTATAATCTCTTCCATGAGGACCAGCTCACAGCATAGCAGGTATAGGGAACACAAGAGCAGGGTCCTGAGGTCATGGCTGTGGCTTAACTCAAAGTGAGGTTAAAAACACAGGCTTCTTAATCACCTGAGTTATTGTTTCTGTGTCTTACAATTAAATCTAAGACAGACTGGTACAACTTGATCCAACTAGCTATGTCTACAGGAAGCAGGGAAGGGTCAAATGACACCAACCAAAGAGACGGAGCTCCTGGGGTAATAGAGGGAATATGGAAAAGTGAATCCAGTACAATAGAAAAACATTAAATAATAGAACCAGTGATGAAACCTATCTCCTAAGAAAGATTACAGATGTTCCTGGATGAGAATCTGACCCTCCACTTGGAAATTTCATTTCATCTGAACTAGCCTTTTCTTCACAGGGTCAATCCAATTACTTGGGACAAATATCAGTGGCTCTCTAATACACCGGTCAGTCTTCAGTGGAGGTATCTGAAAGAGGGTCAGAAAGCTGAAATGGGAGGCAGGGGCTGTTTCATGGGAGATTCAAATGGCTATTCAGCATCCATTGCTATTTAGAATTACAGTTCAGTGTCTCCTGGATGAGATTAGTTCCCAAAGACCACAGGGAAATCCTTGATCTTCCCACTTCTCTGATTTGAGAGGCCTGAGAAGGACTATTATATTTCTGCTACCAATTTTCCTTAAAGCTGTTTTCATTTCTTAAATGCCAAGTGTGTATAAATTTAGCCAAGGGCCAATAGCATCAGGCTTTTGTTTTTGTTTCATAATTCTAACTTGTTCCATTTCAAAGTTCCCTGAGAAAGAGAACAAATTTGTGCAAACTCTCTCCTGGGAGCCAGGTTGATACAAGTCCACAATTCCTTTTCCAATATTACAAAATCCCACAGCTCTGAAAATCAGAAATTTAATAAGATAGGTACAAAATCATTTGGCAGTCAAAAAATGAGCCTATTTTATAGTACTTTTTGTTCATTGTATTTAGTTTCAATGTTGATATGTTTTGGTGCTAAAATATTAATGGGTTGATGGGGTACTGCTCTTGACCCCTCTGGGAGTATTAAGTTATATGGGATGTGCATCACAACCCCATTCTGTACCCTACCGAATTTCAAAACACATCTGGTTCCAAACATTTTCCATAAGAAATCACAAACTTGTTCAACAGAAAAATCAAGACTTTGGGCTCAGACAGACAAACCTGAATTCAAATCTCCTCTAGTCATGTAGTAAGTGACTAAACTTCTCTGAACACCAGTTCCTTCCCCTGTAGAGTGGAGGTAACCATGGGAACTATCTCCTGGAGGGTTGGAACTGGGGGTAGTTGGGATTCAATGAGACAAGTTGCATGAGGAGTCTGACACCCTCCTTGGTACTGATCCATGCACAACAAAAGGTTTTTTTCTTCCAGTCCTAACACCCCCTCCCTTTCCAAAGAATCCAGGCACAGTGCTATAAAAATCAAAACATAGAAAGTAGAAAAAAGAAAAAAATCTCATTCTCAACAGGAGGGCACAAAAGCATAGACAGCGTAATTTGTCAGAAATGTCATCCTCCTAATAAAAAGTCAGGTGCTCGATGGAGCTGTGAATAAAGACCAATAATAACAAAGATCTACCCTCCTATGTGTCTCTTTTTGCTTCTCTTAAATTGATTTTTTTTATGGCCTATTAACTGATTCTAGCAATTGGTGCAATTATGTAGGTAGGTAGGTAATTTCCTTTCTCCATTGTTTCTGTCATCCTGGTAACTGATTGGTTGTAAACAATGCCAGCATTATTGACTGTATGGATTTCCAGAATCCCACACTTTGCTTATTATTTGAGATGGATTTTAATCCCCTTTAAGATGGATTCTTTATTTAAAGACTACACCACGCTGCAGTCAACTGCAAAGACCAGAATGTATCAAGATACATTTTTCTTCACATGAACACAACACACATGAAAAGCACAGGAACGTGTATATAAGTTTAACGAACTTTGCTTAAACCTTAGAAGAAAGTCAGGAAGCACTTTGTATATAGAATTTTGACTTCTATTTTAATAATATTTTTAATAAATTGAAGTTGCAAGAAAGAACCTTTTGGCTTTTAGTCCTCTCAAGTACAAAATATGATTGATTGCTAGTTTCTATTTGTAGTTCAAACACAGTGTGAAGCAGCCTCTCCAGTCCCCAGAAAAACAGCTAGAATCTGTTAGCCATGCCTTCCATGGGCCCAGAATTGGGAAAGAGAACACATAGGCTCCAGTTTTGGACTTCCCTGGTGGCTCAGTGGCAAAAACTCCCCTGCCAATGCAGCAGACCTAGATTCCATCCCTCACTCAGGAAGATCTCCTGGAGAAGGAAATGGATACCCACTCCTGTATTCTTGCCTGGAAAATCTCATGAACAGAGGAGCCTAGTGGACTACAGTCCACAAAGTCACGAAGAGTCAGACATGACTGACTGACAGACACTCCTGTGTTACAGAGGCCCCAATTTTTCAAATCACACTTCATATTTTCCAAGCTTTCTCTGAATCCATCCATCCACCCATGGCTTTTCTCTGTCAAGCAGTGAACTGAACTGCAGGTGCAAAAGTGAATAAGACACAACCCCCAGTGGGTGGAATAGATGTGTTTATCCTTTCAGAGTTCATGATTAGCTAAAATAGTGTTTTCTTGTTATATTATGAACTTCAGGCGCTCAAAACCTGCCCCTTGAGAAGGGTGAGATCTGTTCTCTGAAGTTGCTTTTAAAACAGAGAGGGTTGAGATAGGTGTCATCTGCAGGTTAGATACAGAATGTAGGACACAATGAATTCTGTGTCATAAAGGAGTGGAAAGCATGGGGGTTCCCAGAGAAACTGAAGAAAATGGAGACCAGCAAAACTGAGCTCTGACTGAGGGGAAATGCTGAGAACTGGGATAGCTAATGGCTGTGTGAGAAAGGGGAGCTTCAACGGAGAGAGTCTCGTAGGGAAAATGGCCCTTTGACAATGGTTTGAAGAGGTTACAGTTACTGTTGTTACACAGTTCAGTTCAGTTCAGTGACTCAGTTGTGTCCAACTCTTTGTGACCCCATGAACTCGCCAGGTCTCCCTGTCCATCACCCAGGGTTCACCCAAACTCATGTCCATTGAGTCGGTGATGCCATCCAACCATCTCATCCTCTGTCATCCCCTTCTCCTTCTGCCTTCAATCTTTCCAAACATCAGGGTCTTTTCAAATGAGTCAGCTCTTGACATAAGGTGGCCAAAATATTGGAGTATCAGCTTCAACATCAGACTTTTCAATGAACATCCAGGACTGATCTCCTTTAGGATGGACTGGTTGGATCTCCTTGCAGTCCAAGGGACTCTCAAGAGTCTTCTCCAACACCACAGTAAAGCATCCTAAAACTGAGTGGCTTAAAACAACTATTATTTTATTATTGCCCATGGTTTTTGTGTGTCAGGCATTCAGGAGGAACTTGGTCAGAGGCTTTGGCTCAGGATCAGATGATGGCTGGAGCTGGAAGAGTGTAGGTTGTGGGAGAGGGGATGTGAGCAGCTGAAAAATGATCGAGCATCTCTCTCTCTCCATGGGGACTTGGGGCTTCTCTGTGTGAGTCCCTCCACATGTGCTAGTTTGAACTTTCTTGCAACATGGCAGCTACAGGGCAGTTGGAGTACTTATAAGGTACTTGCAGGCTCCAGGGAAAGTGCTGTTCCAGTGCACCAGATGTAAGCAGCAGTGATTTTCGTTACCCAACATTGAAATCATGCCACAGCACTTTCTCCACATTCTGTTGGTTACAAAGGGGTCATGAGCTTGCCTAGATTCAAGGGGAGGGGAATTAGACCTCACCGTATGATGGGGGAGCAGCAGGGATCCAAAGAGCAAAAGGTACAGGAACTATAGTTGTGGCCACCTTTGGGAAATGCAGTGTCACAGTGAGAGGGGTGGGGGGTTGAGAAATTTGGCCCCGCCTGAATCCCTAAGTGCTAACTGCCCCTGAAACCAGGCAAAAAGTCCTCCTCTAATCCTGTTAAACGAAAAACTGCATAGAACCAATCAGCCACCTTTTCTATTATGTAGCTGCGTCACATCAACAGGTTATCTAACCTCCCATCACCTCTGAGCCTTCACTGCCCACCTTCAGTCCAAGTTCTGCCTACCTTCTCCCTCTGCTCTGAGGCTGAAGTTGAAGGCTCTTTGCTTACTGCCCTAATTTCCTAGGCTGCCATACCAAAACTGCAAATCGAGTGTCTTATAACAATAGAAATTTATTCTCTCACAGATCTGTAGATCAGAGTGAAATCCAAGTGGCAGGCAAGCCATATGTCCCCTGAAGCTTCCAGGGTAGAATATTTCCATGCCTCTTCCTAGCTTCTGGTGGTTGCTGGAAATCCTTGACATTCTTGGTCTGTAGCACCCTCATTCCAATCTCTGTCTCCATCATCACATGGTCCTCTTCCCTCTTTCGTGTGAGGACACACGTTACTGAATTAAAATCCACACTCATCCAGCATGACCTCATCTTAACTTGATTACAACTGCAAAGACCTATTTCTCAATAAGGTCACATTCACAGGTACCAGTAATTAGGACTTGCCCAGTCTTTTGCGCGAGGACAGCATCCAATCTCCAACACACAGTTAGGCTACTAAAATTCTCCAGTCACCTCAGGGCTCCAGGACTGTTCTTCCTTTCCAGCCTCAGCCTCCTCACGCCTTTGGAGCAAAACTACCACATCTCCTCCCAGGGCATACCTTTTGGTCTTTTTGATGGAGCTCTTAGTCACACAGCTTGGCAGAAATTCATCAATCCACTGCCCTTATCCCTATTCCACTCCAGCCCCCTGCTGCACCACCAGGGTGTTCTTCACCACGGATACACACACACAACAAAGCCCTGATTCCAGACCACAGAGAAGGGTGTTCAGAGCCACTCACAGGGGATTATTGATTTTCTCTTCTCTCAGCTTTTCATTAGTGCCCACAATTCCTCTTGTCCTCATGTCTTCTTTTACCTCGGTTTCTTTAAAATGAAATTTGTTAGCAGAAGGCTCTCAGTGTTTTCCTTTGGTGCTCATGGCATCGACAAAGCTCTCTGGAACCCCAATCATCTTACATCTTTTTTAGTGGTATCAGTTTAGAGTGCCTTCATGAGTCCAGAAATGTGCTATACAGACCTCTTCCTAACAGACCTTTTCCATTTCAATAAATAGGTAGAAATCTGCAGCTAAAAGACTAACCTATGTTTTGCAGTTTCCACCTGAGAAGGGAACAGGAATCCAGTGTGTGAGAGTCCCTGAGCTAATGAACATGAGATTCACTCCATTGTGAGGTTTTGAAGGGCCATGTTCTGACCCTTTCATCCGGGTGACTCTGGGTGACCCTTTTATCTGGGTGACTCTCCCTTATCCTTTTCCCCTTCAAGACATGGATAAAATTAAAAAATCATCTACACATCAAGTTGTTCCTGACTGAGTCACATGGTTCTACAAGAAGGGACTCAGCAATTCTTAATTTGCTGTTTTTATTTGCTAAGTCATGTCCAACTCTTTTTTGTGGCCCCATGGATTGTAGCCAGCCAGGATCCTCCATCCATGGGATTTCCCATGTAAGAGTACTGGAGTGGGTTGCAATTTCTTTCTCCAGGGGATCTTCTCAACCCAGGGATCAAACCCAGGTCTCCTGTATTGCAGGCAGATTCTTTACCACTGAGCCACCAAGGAAGACCCTCTTCTTAGTTAGACATACACATAGCGTGTGTGTCTGTGTGTGTATTCATACATACATTATGGCTGACATCTTGAAATAAATCCACTTCAGCACATTTATTCTGTAAATGACATGCAGGAACACAGAAGGCAGATTGAGCCACTAGGGAAGCCATGAAATGATTATATCATCCCAAACAGGTAAAAAGTCTTCTTCATGTGTGGAGAATTTTCTGCTTCCCTAGATAGTCTTACATGAAGTAAAGAGTAACGAGCCCTTTTTTTCTAACTTGGAAATTGAATTCAAATCATAATTGATCTAAGTAGAAGTATAAAACACCACAAAATAGAAACCAGCCATAACAACCAGTCCAAACTCCTCCAGTTAAAGAAGAGCAAGGGACTTCCCTGGTGGTCCAGTGGCTAAGACTCCACATTCCCAATGTAGGAGTCCTGGGTTCAGTCCCTGGTCAGGGAGCTAGATCTCACATGCTGCAGCTAAGTGTTCATATGCCGCAACTAAGACCTGGCACAGTCAAATAAATATATACTTTTTTTGGAAAAAAGAGCAAGGCAGGGTGAAGGCAGTAGTAAATCATAAAATCTTAGAAATAGGAGTGTCACTGCCACCCCATTCACCCCAGTTCTGTGCTGCATTTTAGTTTATAGGTGGACTTATCACTATTACAAGCTCTGAAGCCTGAGTCCACACGTATCTCAGGTGTATTCCTGCTGGCATTTGCCCTGGTCCGTGTCCTCCCATGACCTTCAGAAAGTCTGTCTTCTAATTCACACAGAGGGGGAGTATATGCAGGGCATCCTAAAATAGGTTTCTCAGGGTTTGTTTTTTCTATTTTGTTTTTAAGTAAAGCTATTGGAGTTTTTGCAATTCCTAAATGGAGAGAGAGGGAATAAATATAATCCTATCCAAGTGGGCACTATTTCCAGTCTCCTTTCAAAGTCATCAAACCCAAGTTACCTTCAAATGGGTTTTAAATTTAATTCATTGTATGTGCTGTCAAGGAAAACAAGAGACCTATAATTCCAATCAACTACTCTCTAGGTTGCTGACATGTTACTTGATTTTTGAAAGGATTTCAGTGGTTCTCCTGTTTTGAATGAGGCTATTGAAGGTCTTGTAAGCAGGTTTTTACCCATATGGACTATAACATATGTATTCAATTACATATTGAGAAGCTGGACAAGCTTATGTTTAAGAATTCAAGCCACGGAATCAACCAGAATTGGATTCAAATTTCTGTTTTGCCTCTTCATAGCTGTGTGACTTTTGGCGAATTTAACCTCTGTAAGATCAATTTTCCCAGTGGTGAGTAAGAATAAGAATGCCTCCNCCACACTCATCCAGCATGACCTCATCTTAACTTGATTACAACTGCAAAGACCTATTTCTCAATAAGGTCACATTCACAGGTACCAGTAATTAGGACTTGCCCAGTCTTTTGCGCGAGGACAGCATCCAATCTCCAACATACAGTTAGGCTACTAAAATTCTCCAGTCACCTCAGGGCTCCAGGACTGTTCTTCCTTTCCAGCCTCAGCCTCCTCACGCCTTTGGAGCAAAACTACCACATCTCCTCCCAGGGCATACCTTTTGGTCTTTTTGATGGAGCTCTTAGTCACACAGCTTGGCAGAAATTCATCAATCCACTGCCCTTATCCCTATTCCACTCCAGCCCCCTGCTGCACCACCAGGGTGTTCTTCACCACGGATACACACACACAACAAAGCCCTGATTCCAGACCACAGAGAAGGGTGTTCAGAGCCACTCACAGGGGATTATTGATTTTCTCTTCTCTCAGCTTTTCATTAGTGCCCACAATTCCTCTTGTCCTCATGTCTTCTTTTACCTCGGTTTCTTTAAAATGAAATTTGTTAGCAGAAGGCTCTCAGTGTTTTCCTTTGGTGCTCATGGCATCAACAAAGCTCTCTGGAACCCCAATCATCTTACATCTTTTTTAGTGGTATCAGTTTAGAGTGCCTTCATGAGTCCAGAAATGTGCTATACAGACCTCTTCCTAACAGACCTTTTCCATTTCAATAAATAGGTAGAAATCTGCAGCTAAAAGACTAACCTATGTTTTGCAGTTTCCACCTGAGAAGGGAACAGGAATCCAGTGTGTGAGAGTCCCTGAGCTAATGAACATGAGATTCACTCCATTGTGAGGTTTTGAAGGGCCATGTTCTGACCCTTTCATCCGGGTGACTCTGGGTGACCCTTTTATCTGGGTGACTCTCCCTTATCCTTTTCCCCTTCAAGACATGGATAAAATTAAAAAATCATCTACACATCAAGTTGTTCCTGACTGAGTCACATGGTTCTACAAGAAGGGACTCAGCAATTCTTAATTTGCTGTTTTTATTTGCTAAGTCATGTCCAACTCTTTTTTGTGGCCCCATGGATTGTAGCCAGCCAGGATCCTCCATCCATGGGATTTCCCATGTAAGAGTACTGGAGTGGGTTGCAATTTCTTTCTCCAGGGGATCTTCTCAACCCAGGGATCAAACCCAGGTCTCCTGTATTGCAGGCAGATTCTTTACCACTGAGCCACCAAGGAAGACCCTCTTCTTAGTTAGACATACACATAGCGTGTGTGTCTGTGTGTGTATTCATACATACATTATGGCTGACATCTTGAAATAAATCCACTTCAGCACATTTATTCTGTAAATGACATGCAGGAACACAGAAGGCAGATTGAGCCACTAGGGAAGCCATGAAATGATTATATCATCCCAAACAGGTAAAAAGTCTTCTTCATGTGTGGAGAATTTTCTGCTTCCCTAGATAGTCTTACATGAAGTAAAGAGTAACGAGCCCTTTTTTTCTAACTTGGAAATTGAATTCAAATCATAATTGATCTAAGTAGAAGTATAAAACACCACAAAATAGAAACCAGCCATAACAACCAGTCCAAACTCCTCCAATTAAAGAAGGGCAAGGGACTTCCCTGGTGGTCCAGTGGCTAAGACTCCACATTCCCAATGTAGGAGTCCTGGGTTCAGTCCCTGGTCAGGGAGCTAGATCTCACGTGCTGCAGCTAAGGGTTCATATGCCGCAACTAAGACCTGGCACAGTCAAATAAATAAATACTTTTTTTGGAAAAAAGAGCAAGGCAGGGTGAAGGCAGTAGTAAATCATAAAATCTTAGCAATAGGAGTGTCACTGCCACCCCATTCACCCCAGTTCTGTGCTGCATTTTAGTTTATAGGTGGACTTATCACTATTACAAGCTCTGAAGCCTGAGTCCACACGTATCTCAGGTGTATTCCTGCTGGCATTTGCCCTGGTCCGTGTCCTCCCATGACCTTCAGAAAGTCTGTCTTCTAATTCACACAGAGGGGGAGTATATGCAGGGCATCCTAAAATAGGTTTCTCAGGGTTTGTTTTTTCTATTTTGTTTTTAAGTAAAGCTATTGGAGTTTTTGCAATTCCTAAATGGAGAGAGAGGGAATAAATATAATCCTATCCAAGTGGGCACTATTTCCAGCCTCCTTTCAAAGTCATCAAACCCAAGTTACCTTCAAATGGGTTTTAAATTTAATTCATTGTATGTGCTGTCAAGGAAAACAAGAGACCTATAATTCCAATCAACTTCTCTCTAGGTTGCTGACATGTTACTTGATTTTTGAAAGGATTTCAGTGGTTCTCCTGTTTTGAATGAGGCTATTGAAGGTCTTGTAAGCAGGTTTTTACCCATATGGACTATAACATATGTATTCAATTACATATTGAGAAGCTGGACAAGCTTATGTTTAAGAATTCAAGCCACAGAATCAACCAGAATTGGATTCAAATTTCAGTTTTGCCTCTTCATAGCTGTGTGACTTTTGGCGAATTTAACCTCTGTAAGATCAATTTTCCCAGTGGTGAGTAAGAATAAGAATGCCTCCTATAGACAATGTAAAAACTGAATGAGATAAAATGTGCAACTTGTATTAGTCAACCAGGCAACAAGCAACTCTAAAATCTCAGTGACCTACAACCATGAAGGTGGAGTCCTGCTCATACTCCATCCCCAGCCCAGGCTGGAGAGAGGGTGCCAGTCCACACCCTCCTCGTGCAAGGACCAGCCTGACCAACCCACCATCTCCAGGAGTCTCCCTGTCCGGTCCCGCAGGTAGAAAGAATCTGTAAAACCCCATGCGAGCTCTGAGGGCCTCCCACTGGAAGTGACACAGTCCTTCTGCTCACACCGCACTGGCCAGTCCCAGGTCTATGGCTACACATATCTTCAGGAGAGAGAAGTGCTATCTGACCATGTGCCAGGAAGGAGACCAGAACTGCTGGGAGTAGCTAATGTCATCCACACTCTGAGGACAGGCTCTAAGTGAGGCAGGATATTTGGATACTGCTGCTTTTCTCCTACAGTTTCAATTCAGTGTACATCCTGACCCTGGAATCTATGTCAGGGAAGTTGTTGGCTGGTGTTAACAACCACAAACATTGTGATGCAGAATTTGTTCAAACCAATAGTTGGTGAGCCTCCTTCATGTCAAGCTCTCTTTGAAATACTGAGACAAAACAGTGAACCAAACCCTTTGGAGCTGATATTCTGGCCAAGGGAGTAGACAAACAGATAGATATATTAACATCAGGAAACAATAATTACTATGAGAAAACAGAAAGCAAGGTAAAGGGGTGGAGTGACATTTAAGTACAGGCCACCACAAAGTGACAGAGTGTTCTGTTCAGTTCATTTCAGTCACTCAGTCGTGTCCAACTCTTTGCTAAACATGAACCACAGCACACCAGGCCTCCCTGTCCGTCATCAACTCCCAGAGTCCACTCAAACCCATGTCCATTGAGTCGGTGATGCCATCCAACCACCTCATCCTCTGTTGTCCCCTTCTCCTCCTGCCCTCAATCTTTCCCAGCATCAGGGCCAATGAGTCAGCTCTTCACATCAGGTGGCCAAAGTATTGGAGTTCCAAAGAACACCCAGGACTGATCTCCTTTAGGACGGACTGGCTGGATCTCCTTGCAGAGTGTTAGGGAATTTAAAATGGAGATAGTCTTGTTCAGGCTTCAGAAGTAGAGGAGCAGGCCTCTGATGGACTTCTGACCATGCCTGGACTACATGCCTGCCAGCAAATACATTAATTGTTACCAGCAAGTCAAGTAGCACCTTAGACATAAAAAGAGATGGGTCTTGGAATTCCTTAAGCCCCTGGGGACTTGGCCAGCCACTCCTACCCCAGGGTCTAAGGAAATCTTATGATTCACAAGGTGAAACAAATGGCATTATAAAAGTTACAGAAAAAAACAGAGCTGCATTTTTGCACACAGACTGATAGTGATATCCATTTACAATCTGGGATTATAAGCAAGAGCCCCCAAAGCTGCAATTTGAAGTCTCATCCATGGGGTGCACACACTGCCTGGGACCCTTTTCCAACTGGGACTCCAGATTGCTGTCATTCAGTACTTCCCAGCACTGTTAAAATCTGGATGTAGGTATCAGCCCAATTAGGTGACGCATATGCTGTTACTTTGCCCCATTGTTTCTATTTCTTTTCTTTTAATGACTGTGTATTGAAATTAAGTCAAATAATCCTCTACTAAAAATTGTTCATTGTCTGTGTAATGAGTGGTTTCTTTTGTTAATGAATCTTTCAAGCCTAAAACAAAAGTAAAACTTTTGGCAAAACATAGAGTGAGCTACCTATAGGAAGAATATTCCAGGCAGAGAAAGCGCCAAGGCCTGAGGAGCATGTGCTTGACATGTGGGAGGAACAATAAGAAGGCCAGTATGGCTGGAACACAGGGGAGGAAATGGGGGAATGGGGGGAAAGGTCCAGGTGGCAGAAGGACAAGGCCATGGCAAGGACTGGGAACTTGCACTGATGCCAGACACCACTGGAGCCTGCTGAAGAACAAGGAGACCTGAATCACACCAACATTCGCACCGTTTCATAAAGAGGCAATTTCAGGAGTAAACTTGATTAACTCAGTTTAATTCCTCAATTAGTTCAGTGATACCCAATTTTTTTTCATTTTTATTTCTATTTTAATAAATGTGTTTTCCATAAGCAGACTCATAGACAATAGAAAGCAAACTTACCATAACCAAAGGGGAGAGAGCCTTGGGGAGGGACAAATTAGGAATACAGGATGGACAGATACAAATGACCATACAAAAAATAGATAAGTAACAAGGATTTACTGTATAGCATAGAGAATTATATCCAATACCTTATAATAGTCTATAATGAAATATAATCTGCAAAAATACTGAATCCCTATGCTGTAACTTGAAACTAATATAATATTTTTAATTAACCATACTTCAATTTTTATAAATAAACTTGTTTTCATTGGGACTCTTTTCCTTATAAAATTTATAGCATAAATTTTTCACTGACTAGTTCTATGATCATATAAAATTTTACATAATCTCTTACCAGCCACTGCCAAATGTTTATTGTTGTTTTGTCTTGTCTTTCTGAAACCAATATTTTTGTCAAACCCAATTTTTCAGGCTCAAGCTTTTCGGATCTAAATCTCATCACAAATAATTGATTTTTCCATCATAAATTTCAATCAGAAAATTATATGCAATTTTAGCCATCGTCTTGTTTGTTTTGTGTTATTTCTAATTTCTACCCAGTTAAATTTTCCCCAGGTCCCTTTTTTGCAGTTTCCTATGAATCTACCAAGATGTAACTCTTTAGTCAAGGTTTTGTTAGGAGATCTGTTTTGTTTTGCATAGCTTATATCTACCAATGGTATTATAAATTGTATTAAAAAAAGAAAACATACAGTTTGTACTGGTTTCTGTTTAAATATGCTCAGGCTGCTATGATAAAATACCACAGACTGGGTGCTTTACAAGCAACAGAAATTTATATCTCACAGTCCTGGAGGCTGGAAGTCCAAGATCAGGCCAGCATGGTCAGGCTCTGATTGCAAACAGCCAACTTTTCACTATGTCCTCACCTGGTTGAAGAGCCTGGGGAGCACTCTGGAGCCTCTTCATAAGAGCACTAATCCTATTCATAAGGGCCCCACCATTATGACCTAGTCAACTTCCAAATCCACCTCCAAATATCTCTGGGATTTAGGATTTCAACATATGAATTTTAGAGGAAACAAACATTCAGACCATAACTAGTGAAAACGTTAGTAGTTCAGTCATGTCTGACCATTTGTGACTGCATGGACGGTAGCCCACCAAGCTCCTTTGTCTATGGAACTCTCCAGGCAAGAATGCTGGAGTGAGTAGCCATTTCCTTCTACCAGGAGATCTTCCTGACCCAGGGATCAAACCTGAGTCTCCTTCATTGCAGGCAGATTCTTCATTGTCTGGGCCACCAGGGAAGCACCACAGCAGTATCTTAGAGCACAGATCGAAGTGTAAAATCTGGGTCAAAACAATGGGGCCACAGCTTCCTGCTCTTACCATATATAAACTGTTCAGAAAGCACTAGTTTTTACTGTCCCCTGTTACAGATAAAGACTACACACCTGAATTCGCATTTATGTACTCCCAAGTGAAGAGTTGTATTTATATTTTTATTGCAAAAAAAAAAAAGCATTATTAGCTCAAGTAGGATTCCAGGTCTTAATTTTTATACATCAGTACAAAAAAGAAAACAACAACAAATTATCTCTGACCTGAAAAGCAAGATGTAAAAATCCAGTTTACCCATAGTACTTATTTTATTTGTACTCACAGATATAAATTTCACTTCAGGTTGAGAGAAAACAGCCTTATCAACCATAGCACTAATTAAACTGCCCAACATTCTTTCTTGGTATAGAATACAAGATTCTAGCTTTATCCTGTGGCCGTCACACTACTCTTCAAAGATGCCAAGAGATTTCTACAGAATCTATAGAGTTAGAAGCTGGCTGATGACTTTGCTTCTTCTCCAGAAGTTCAGGAAAGGAAAAATGAAAATTATTTAGCACTTAAGCAAGTGAAAATCTCCAGTAAATGGTTCAAAGGCTACAAGCAATGAAACCAAGAAGAGTGAGGTCTTGGGGACACTCAGCAGAGAGGCACTGGTATAGCAGCTGTCTCTTATACACATCTAGATGTGTATAAGAGACAGATACAAAAAAGAAAACAACAACAAATTATCTCTGACCTGAAAAGCAAGATGTAAAAATCCAGTTTACCCATAGTACTTATTTTATTTGTACTCACAGATATAAATTTCACTTCAGGTTGAGAGAAAACAGCCTTATCAACCATAGCACTAATTAAACTGCCCAACATTCTTTCTTGGTATAGAATACAAGATTCTAGCTTTATCCTGTGGCCGTCACACTACTCTTCAAAGATGCCAAGAGATTTCTACAGAATCTATAGAGTTAGAAGCTGGCTGATGACTTTGCTTCTTCTCCAGAAGTTCAGGAAAGGAAAAATGAAAATTATTTAGCACTTAAGCAAGTGAAAATCTCCAGTAAATGGTTCAAAGGCTACAAGCAATGAAACCAAGAAGAGTGAGGTCTTGGGGACACTCAGCAGAGAGGCACTGGTATAGCAGAATCTGTTTTTACTGCTGCTTATATAGGACTGTGATTCATAAGTTGTTAACTATTTGAACATAACCCCTGATTACAAGATATAGTTCCATGACATTGACTTTTTACCTAGAGTATCCTTAGTGCCTAGTCCAGTGCCCAAAACAGAGAAGACTCTCAAATAAATTCTGATAGAACAGATGAATGCATAAATTTTATATTGCTTCATTAAACTATTTTTAAATGATTAAAAAACTGATTTAGCANAAGATATAGTTCCATGACATTGACTTTTTACCTAGAGTATCCTTAGTGCCTAGTCCAGTGCCCAAAACAGAGAAGACTCTCAAATAAATTCTGATAGAACAGATGAATGCATAAATTTTATATTGCTTCATTAAACTATTTTTAAATGATTAAAAAACTGATTTAGCACCTATTCAGGTGTTGTGTATGTGCCAAAGCTTCTCTTGAAAACATCCTTATAAAAAGAAAATCCTCATGAGGGAGGGATTTCCTCACCATTTTAGAGGCAAGGAAACTGATGTTCTGAGAAATTAAATAACTCACCTGAGGTCATGTGACTAGCGCATAAATGGCAGAGCCAGAAAATAAAACCCAGAAGTCGACCTGCCTCTAGATTTTCATCCCAAATAGCCCAGCTTCATAAGGATTTGTATTTCACAGCACTGGAGTTATCAAGCACCATAGGGTACCTTTTCCTCAAAGACTTTGTGTTTCCTCCTGCACACTTTGACCCCTACATCTCTCTCCTAATGGCAGGAAGAACTATTATGAGGAGACAACTCTCAGTTTTGAGCTCATGCAGGATATTCTTGATCAATAATGGAAGTTTGAGATAAGTCTCTGACAGTACTGTTCCCAGGCAATGCACCCTCTACAAGAGCATTCCAGACACACAATGCTCAACTCTTGAGTGTTTTATTCTAAGCCACCCTGTTCAGGATTTTCATTTCAAGAAAATAAATCCTAATTTCTCTGGCTCTGTGACATACATACCACATCACCAAGCTTGACGCCTCCTATATCATATGGCCTATTAAACACATTACAACTCAAGTTAACTCACTTTGTCAAAGTAAATCATTCCTTTGAAATGAACTGCAGTAATTTTTAAAGTATGCATAACAGGGAACCATTTTTTTTTATGACTTCTTATCCAACCAAAGATATATATTTTAAACAGCCACTCAAAAATGTATTAAAAATAAAAGCCAACAAATGTGCTTTCTCTTACTTTATGGTCTGAAAGCCCCCAGTTAGCAGCAGTCACTGGTTTTCAGCCTTCCTTTCTGATAGACAGTGAAACTGACCATAAAGGGCTGGGTCCAGCCTATCTGATTTATTGTTACCATTGTATGCTGTCAATTACTCATAAGTACTGCAAATGCTGAAACATTATATGAATGGGAGCACTATACTAAATTATAGATGGCCAGTGTGGATAAGTGTAATATATGAGGTCCCATCAGCACAATGTAGGGAGCAACCCTTCAAATAAAAGTCTCTGCTTTAATGAGCACCAAAGCCCATCCACATTAAGTGTATGAACTCCAGAAAAATAAATCAGAGGATCACCATTTACAATCCAAAAGGGGTACATCGTGTTCGGGAAGAGACTAATTGCTGAGTTAAGGAAGCAAAGCAGTTCAGCATATTAATAGCACAAAACACCACATAATACCTATCTAAACATCCTCGGGAAGGCTGTAGACTCAGCTAAAAGCCCAGTTCCAATAGCATGTATTAGGAATGAGTAAGCTAAAGAACAGTGTCTTGGGTAGACTCCCTAAGGAAGGCACAAAAATAAATTATTTCTCCAACCTGGAGTGGAGAAGCGGGGGCAAAAATGATCGGGAAAGCAATTCTGGGACCTCTTTGCACTGTGTGTATAAATCATTAAACAGCAGACAAATGATTTAACACTAATACAAACAAGGGTTCCCAGAGAATTAAATTTCCCTTCCCACAAATGAGTCAGAATAAAAGTGAATTGAACACATCATCCTCTCACTCACCAAATGCCAGGAAATATGATGCTAGAGCAAAACACACCTTGTGGGGGTTGATGTGACTGCAATAGAAACCATCCGTGGTCCCATGAAGTTCCTCAGTCCACGCAGGATCTGTCCTAAGGGGGACAAATGAACTCAGTTCTCATCCACTACACACATGGGGTCCCCACAGGCCAGCCATGACTTGGACTCCCCATGAAGCTATTTAAAACTTTTTAGAGCAAACCATAAATAGAAGAGTACCAACTGAGCTTTCTTAGGAAGGAGCAGTCTTTATTCTGAGATGATGCTCTTCCCATAACTGGCAGAAAAATTATTTTTCTTCTTAAAAAGATGACAATCATTTTGTAGTTACCAAGGTCCTTTTAGTTTAACGTCCTTAATTTGGTGAAGTAAATGTTAACAACTCTACATTGAACCAAATTATTTTTTCATTTACCAGTCCATAAAATCCAAAAATCTGAAAATCATCAGATTTCTCAGGTAGCCCAACCTTAGAAAGCAACATATCCAGGTAAAAGCTAAGTCATTCCTGTTCTGCTTGTCTTGCTGCTTGGATATGACTGGAGGGGAGAGCCACAGAGTGTAACCTAACTCAAGGGGCTGGTCCTGGCTTCCAGAACAAAGAATCATATCCATAATAGTCTCCCAAGCATTCACACAAAACCAAAGCTTGGCCGTCTGGAGTGCTATGGCAGCCCATGCTGGGTTTTCTACCTGGCCTTAGTGTTTCAAACAAGCTGAGGATTCCTCCTGTACTCTGGACTGACAGTTTCTTGACCTCCTTAAATGAATTTCTGCTCCACATAAGCTACCAACAATCAGCGAATCTCATTTTTTACTTGTATGATGGAATTACCCTTTTCTTTGATCTTACAGCAAAATGGGGGAACCCCAATAACCAAGAAGTGGTGATTGAGCATGGCACCTCCCAAGGCTTGGTCAACAGAAGGGGGCTTTGAAGTGAACTTCACATTCCACAAGAATTTTTGATGGATTTCTTACATAATGTGGAGCCAGAATTATGCTAGTAGAGGCCAGGAGTCTCCCATGCTCA
This sequence comes from Oreotragus oreotragus, assembly GCA_006410675.1. Classification (NCBI taxonomy): domain Eukaryota; kingdom Metazoa; phylum Chordata; class Mammalia; order Artiodactyla; family Bovidae; genus Oreotragus; species Oreotragus oreotragus. The sequence goes on along the minus strand of SJYX01010156.1, from coordinate 96,029 downwards.
GATCTACTGCACGGTGAGATAGCTGATTATTTCTAGAAACCTAACAGTGATCAAAGGAAAATGTCAAACACGGAGATGAAAAAAAAGTAATTTTCAAACAAGGAGTAAACCCATGCTAGGCATCAAGGGGACTTCAAAGTCACCAGAGGAACCCACCTGTTTCTACTCGGGTCATTCCTCTGCCTGGATGCCCTCCCCCCGCCCCCATCACCTTCTTTAAGTTCCAATCCTCTCCATTCCCCAAGACTCAGTTAGGAACCATTTCTTATAATAAGCCTTCCTGCCCCTTAGTGATAAATTCTCCCTCCCGCCTCAGTGCAACCACAGCACTGAACTAGACCCCTCTTATGAGGATCTTGCCTTTCATTTCCTACTTTGTATTACTGGCTTGAAGCTAAGAGTGCTATTTTTCTTACATTTCCAAAGAACCACCAAGAGAAAATCTATGTTTGATTCATCTTTCCATACAGCTGAGATTTAATAATTATTTGCTGGATAGAAAAACAAACCAATGAATGAATATAAAATGACATATATTCACTTTAGACTTCCTACAATTCCAGAGAGGCCTCTCTGCCACCCCAGATCAAATAAGTCAGTAAGACATCAGGGAGCAGGGAAGCAGTCTCTAGGCATGATGAGGTATTTGGCTGTGACTTTCAGCATTTCTAATTCTCTCATTCTTTGTATTTTCTTATGAAACCCCAGTAGGTATCTGTGACATGGCAGGTATGGCAAATGTAACTCTCCAGATTGTTGATAATGCTGGTAAGTAACAATTACAAGAATTCTACTTTTGGTTCCTATAGTTACTTCTGAGTTTATGCAAAATAATAATAATCATCATTATCATCATCCCATTTGATTTTCAGTACAACACTGCCTTGGGAGAAATAGAAGCAGCAACACAGGAATATCTTCCCCATGGAGGGAATGGAAAAACTGAGATTCTAGGAGATGAGGTGACTCATACAAAGTCACAGAGATACAGGTTTCAAATTTGGTTCAGTTCTTTGGCAGAAAAAAAGGGGGAAAAAAGCACACCTGGAGACACTCACCTGGTGGGATCCACAAGATAAAGGAGGAAATGTTGGAAAATGGCCTTCAAGAGAAGTTAATCCACATGAAATAAACAAGAGCTGTCAGTGCACATGCTCCCAAGGAAACACCAAACCTTGCTGCATGCCCACCAGTGCAAGAAACCCAAGTAGTGCCTTCAAAGACTGTCAGCATGTCCATACAGGTATCGATCTATGGGCTCAAGGCACTTGAGGTAGATGAAGCCAAATTCTAGTGTTGTGGGCTTGTTCTACAAGAGGCTGAAGGGGTGAGTTTTTTTTTTGTTTGTTTGTTTTTTCTGGTTTCAAGGACTGCAACTTCTAGTAGAGAGACTTCAGTGACTTAGAAAGACACAGAGGCTTCAAAAATCAAACTTCTCAGTTTTACATTTGGAACCAGAATTGGAATATATGTTTTCTGACTCTTAAGCCTTTGATTTGCTCTCTGCTGATGTAGGAAGGGGAAACTGAGTCAGGGTGAGGTTGACTGAAACCCCACTTTGGGTCATTGGCAGAGAAGGGCTAGGATTTATGAGAGTTAAATCCCACATCTGTGTTTTAGCCATCAGAAAGTTAAACTGACAACATTACTTTCCTTCTTTTTCCATCAAAAAGGCCAAAAATTCAAAGTCTAGTCCTCTGGAGCCCCTGTAATAGAGCAGCCCCCACTTGACCATCAGCAGTGCTCTCCAGGGCTGGCCAATGTATTTGCCTAGCAGATCTCTCCAAACTAGAATCATACAAGTTCTTACCCATAGACAGTTGCTTATTTGCCTCGAATTCAAATGACTCATTGTCTTTGACCGCATGTTTTGTAGTGGGAAAATGAATTTTGCACAAGGTGTACTCTGTTAGCAAATAACAAGACAAAAGGTGCCCAATTCATAAATAATAACCTGTTTTTCACTCTGGGTCTGAAAGCTCTCCACCTGACTCTAGATAGTAATCTATAGACAAGTTTTCTGCTGTCTGTACTTCCCCTGTAAGGGGAGGGAATGGCATGTGTCTTGCTCACTATTGCATCCCTCACACAGTGGCTGATATGTAGCGAAAGCCCAGTAAATATTTGTTGGATATTCTATTTGCACAAATGTGCATTAAAAAAAAAAAAAAAAAGGCTGCTATGTAACCTGCCACCCTTGCAATACTCACACTTCATGGAAAGATCCACCTGATTTCCAGGGAGATACCCTTGGCTTTCAAGGAGGGAGGTGAGGCTGAGAGAGCAGGCTTCTGCCTTCTCCATTTTCTCATCAATTTCAGTGATGATGCATTTTGGATGTTAAATACCTTCAAAGACCTAAATATGCCCACCCACACTGATGAGCACGTTTGCATGCAACTTCCTTTAAGACACTTCCTTCAGTTTGGGCAATTGAGTAAGTTGTAGCAGCCACATACAGGCTGGTCTTGAGACCAGCCTAGATACTAGGCAACTTGCAGAAATCTGCTGCTTCAAGTCACCATGTTGGTTCTGCAGCAAATGGTTCTGCAAAACCACCAAGGCTGTCTGTACTGGTGCTGTGATAGGGATTGGTAACAAGGAAGAAGGGGCACAAATTCACAATCCATTGAAAAAGTGAAAGTGTTAGTCACTCAGCCATGTCTGAATCTGCGACCCCATGGACTGTAGCCTGCCAGGCTCCTCTGTCCATGGAATTCTCCAGGCAAGAATACCAAAGTAGGTAGCCATTCCCTTCTCCAGGAGATCTTCCCTACCCAAGTATTGAACCTGAGCATTTCAGGCAACTTCTTTACCATCTGAGCCACCACTGAGCACCTGCTTTATGCCAAGCATCTCACTGGGGGTTTTACATGAATAGTCTCATTGGAAATTGGTATCCTCACATTAAAACTGAGAAAACAGGCCTCACAGGTCAGGTAGCTTGTCCCAGCTTACCCAGTTCATGAGGAGCAAAGCTGGGAGGCAAACTCAAGTTACAGCTGAGATTTAATAATTATTTGCTGGATAGAAAAACAAACCAATGAATGAATATAAAATGACATATATTCACTTTAGACTTCCTACAATTCCAGAGAGGCCTCTCTGCCACCCCAGATCAAATAAGTCAGTAAGACATCAGGGAGCAGGGAAGCAGTCTCTAGGCATGATGAGGTATTTGGCTGTGACTTTCAGCATTTCTAATTCTCTCATTCTTTGTATTTTCTTATGAAACCCCAGTAGGTATCTGTGACATGGCAGGTATGGCAAATGTAACTCTCCAGATTGTTGATAATGCTGGTAAGTAACAATTACAAGAATTCTACTTTTGGTTCCTATAGTTACTTCTGAGTTTATGCAAAATAATAATAATCATCATTATCATCATCCCATTTGATTTTCAGTACAACACTGCCTTGGGAGAAATAGAAGCAGCCACACAGGAATATCTTCCCCATGGAGGGAATGGAAAAACTGAGATTCTAGGAGATGAGGTGACTCATACAAAGTCACAGAGATACAGGTTTCAAATTTGGTTCAGTTCTTTGGCAGAAAAAAAGGGGAAAAAAAGCACACCTGGAGACACTCACCTGGTGGGATCCACAAGATAAAGGAGGAAATGTTGGAAAATGGCCTTCAAGAGAAGTTAATCCACATGAAATAAACAAGAGCTGTCAGTGCACATGCTCCCAAGGAAACACCAAACCTTGCTGCATGCCCACCAGTGCAAGAAACCCAAGTAGTGCCTTCAAAGACTGTCAGCATGTCCATACAGGTATCGATCTATGGGCTCAAGGCACTTGAGGTAGATGAAGCCAAATTCTAGTGTTGTGGGCTTGTTCTACAAGAGGCTGAAGGGGTGAGTTTTTTTTTTGTTTGTTTGTTTTTTCTGGTTTCAAGGACTGCAACTTCTAGTAGAGAGACTTCAGTGACTTAGAAAGACACAGAGGCTTCAAAAATCAAACTTCTCAGTTTTACATTTGGAACCAGAATTGGAATATATGTTTTCTGACTCTTAAGCCTTTGATTTGCTCTCTGCTGATGTAGGAAGGGGAAACTGAGTCAGGGTGAGGTTGACTGAAACCCCACTTTGGGTCATTGGCAGAGAAGGGCTAGGATTTATGAGAGTTAAATCCCACATCTGTGTTTTAGCCATCAGAAAGTTAAACTGACAACATTACTTTCCTTCTTTTTCCATCAAAAAGGCCAAAAATTCAAAGTCTAGTCCTCTGGAGCCCCTGTAATAGAGCAGCCCCCACTTGACCATCAGCAGTGCTCTCCAGGGCTGGCCAATGTATTTGCCTAGCAGATCTCTCCAAACTAGAATCATACAAGTTCTTACCCATAGACAGTTGCTTATTTGCCTCGAATTCAAATGACTCATTGTCTTTGACCGCATGTTTTGTAGTGGGAAAATGAATTTTGCACAAGGTGTACTCTGTTAGCAAATAACAAGACAAAAGGTGCCCAATTCATAAATAATAACCTGTTTTTCACTCTGGGTCTGAAAGCTCTCCACCTGACTCTAGATAGTAATCTATAGACAAGTTTTCTGCTGTCTGTACTTCCCCTGTAAGGGGAGGGAATGGCATGTGTCTTGCTCACTATTGCATCCCTCACACAGTGGCTGATATGTAGCGAAAGCCCAGTAAATATTTGTTGGATATTCTATTTGCACAAATGTGCATTAAAAAAAAAAAAAAAAAAGGCTGCTATGTAACCTGCCACCCTTGCAATACTCACACTTCATGGAAAGATCCACCTGATTTCCAGGGAGATACCCTTGGCTTTCAAGGAGGGAGGTGAGGCTGAGAGAGCAGGCTTCTGCCTTCTCCATTTTCTCATCAATTTCAGTGATGATGCATTTTGGATGTTAAATACCTTCAAAGACCTAAATATGCCCACCCACACTGATGAGCACGTTTGCATGCAACTTCCTTTAAGACACTTCCTTCAGTTTGGGCAATTGAGTAAGTTGTAGCAGCCACATACAGGCTGGTCTTGAGACCAGCCTAGATACTAGGCAACTTGCAGAAATCTGCTGCTTCAAGTCACCATGTTGGTTCTGCAGCAAATGGTTCTGCAAAACCACCAAGGCTGTCTGTACTGGTGCTGTGATAGGGATTGGTAACAAGGAAGAAGGGGCACAAATTCACAATCCATTGAAAAAGTGAAAGTGTTAGTCACTCAGCCATGTCTGAATCTGCGACCCCATGGACTGTAGCCTGCCAGGCTCCTCTGTCCATGGAATTCTCCAGGCAAGAATACCAAAGTAGGTAGCCATTCCCTTCTCCAGGAGATCTTCCCTACCCAAGTATTGAACCTGAGCATTTCAGGCAACTTCTTTACCATCTGAGCCACCACTGAGCACCTGCTTTATGCCAAGCATCTCACTGGGGGTTTTACATGAATAGTCTCATTGGAAATTGGTATCCTCACATTAAAACTGAGAAAACAGGCCTCACAGGTCAGGTAGCTTGTCCCAGCTTACCCAGTTCATGAGGAGCAAAGCTGGGAGGCAAACTCAAGTTGCTTTGAAGCCACACCCCATATTCTCTCCATTCAGTTTGCTGAAGGGCCCCTAGATTCCATTTACGATTCTGTTCTTCCATTTTGAGTAAAGCATTTTGCCTAAATTTGAGCTTGTGTGCTCCCATTCTAATGACAGTTTGTTGATCAGGTGAGTTTCTAGTAAAATAGGTCCCATGGAAGGCAGGCACAGGAGTGTGTCCTATTGTGCTTCCCTATCAGTGTGCCCATTTGCTCCCTATCTTCCCCCACCTTAATCTCTTTATTTTTCCGCTGACTTTCTGTCCTTTTCTGCCTATATCTTGGGCTTGCAATGACAGTCCTGTGACCCTCAAAGCTAAAACATTTGCCAAGTCCTGGCGCTAAACAGTTTTATTTAATTAGGTCCTGGGATGGCCAAGTTCACTGCTGACATCATTTCTCAGAATCCATCAGGGCACAGTCCTGTTGCCTAAGGACATAGTGTTAGGGTCCAGAACCAGGAGCTGACCATGACCTCCAGGAGGCAAGGCTCCAGTGGGGCAGGCCCTCCACAGGTGCTGGAAGTCCTCTCTGGAAAGCTGAGTATGTTCTCTGAGTGCAGGGCAGCAGAGGTGTGATGAAGCAAGAGGCATCGTGTAGTTCTAATCAAGGGGGAAATTATCCTATTGATGTGCACAGAGGACAATGGTTACAAATTGGATTGTGGACAGAGCTGAAAGACCAACTGGGAGTCAGCCTCACAGATGTCTGTCATTAGACAGCAGGGACCCAGCCACGAGGCTGAAAATCAAAGCCAAGACTCCAGGCCCAAAAAGGCTTGACAGGAGCCAGGCAGAAGCCCAGGTGTACAGGGGCTGGCATCTGCGTAAAGTAACAAAACCTGGATGTGGACAAGAGGTTGGGAGAGCTCAGAACTAGAGCTCAGGGTGGAGATTACATCTAGGGAGAGAGGCCAAATTGGGACATATCCACCAGTTTGCTAGTTCTCTGACACCAATTGACTGTCCTACAATTCAATTCAATTATTCCACTAGCTGGAATCAGCATCAAGCTCCACGGGTTAAGGGAAACTAACTTGATCCCAGACGCTGGGAGCTGGGGCTAGAAATTTCCAGCTTCTAATCTCTAGTCTTCTCTGGCAACCAGCCCTTCCTTAAGCAAGCAGATCCTTAACCATAGTTGTGTTATTAGCACACCAAAGACACTCTTATCACTGAGGAGATTTCAAGGGTCTTAGGAGCTGTGTTAATTTTCATTCCAATCCCAAAGAAGGGCAATGCCAAAGAATGTTCAAACTACTGCTCAATTGCATTCATTTCACATGCTAGCAAGGTAATGCGCAAAATCCTCCAAACTAGGCTTCAACAGTACATGAACTGAGAAATTCCAGATGTTCAAGCTGGATTTAGAAAAGACATAGGAACCAGAGATCAAATTGCCAACATCCACTGGATCATAGAAAAAAACAAGAGAATTCAAAAAAAACATCTACTTCTGCTTCATTGATATGCAAAAACCTTTGACTATGTGGATCACAACAAACTGGAAATTTCTTCAAGAGATGGGAATACCAGACCACCTTACCTGTCTCCTGAGAAATCTGTATGCAAGTCAAAAAGCAACAGTTAGAACTGGACAAGGAACAATGGACGGGTTCAAAATTGGAAAAGGAGTACATCAAGCTGTATATTGTCACCCTGCTTATTTAACTTATATGCAGAGTACATCATGAGAAATGCCAGGCTGGATGAAGCACAAGCTGGAATCAAGATTGCCAGGAGAAATATCAATAACCTCAGATATGCAGATGACATCACCCTTATGGCAGAAAGTGAAGCAGAACTAAAGAGCCTCTTGATGAAAGTGAAAGAGGAGCGTGAAAGAGTTGGCTTAAAACTCAACATTCAAAAAAACTAAGATCATGGCATCCAGTCCCATCACTTCATGACAAATAGATGAGGAAACAGTGGAAACAGTGACAGACTTTATTTTCTTGGTCTCCAAAATCACTGCAGATGGTGACTGCAGCTATGAAATTAAAAGACACTTTTTGCTTCTTGAAAGAAAAGCTATGACAAACCTAGACATTATAAAAAAGCAGAAACATTACTTTGCCAACAAAGGTCCATATAGTCAAAGCTATGGTTTTTCCAGTAGTCATGTATGGTTGTAAGAGTTGAACCATAAAGAAGGCTGAGCACCAAAGAATTGATGCTTTTGAACTGTGGTGTTGGAGAAGACTCTTGAGAGTTCCCTGGACTGTAAGGAGATCAAACCAGTCAATTCTAAAGAAAATCACTGAATATTCATTGGAAGGACTGATATTGAAACTGAAGCTCTAATACATTGGCCCCCTGGTGCAAAGAGCTAACTCATTGGAGAAGACCCTGATGCTGGGAAAGACTGAAAGCAGGAGGAGAAGGGGACAACACAGGATGAGATGGTTGGATGGCATCATTGACTCAGTGGACACAAGTTTGAGCAAACTCTGGGAGATAGTGAAGGACAAGGAAGCCTGTCAAGCTGCAGTCCATGGGGTCACAAAGAGTCAGACATGACTGAGGGACTCAACAACAACAACAAAAAAGGAGCTGTATATCAGAAACAGGGAACAAAGACCAAATCTTTCTAATTATACCAAAGAAGGCGGTGTCCATTGGAAAAAATAGGGAGAGGTCAGTAAAAGGGTACAAACATTCATCTCTAAGATAAATTAGAGCTGAGGATCTAATGTATAACACAGTGACTATATTGACAACATGGTATTGTAGAACTGAAATTTGCAAGACAGTAGACCTTAAATGTTCCCACCAAAAAAGAAGGGGCAGAGAGGGAGGTTTGAGGTGATGAATGTGCTAATTAAATAGATGAGTGGAGAACAGAATGGCTACACACTCCAGTATTCTTGCCTGGAAAAAATCCCATGGACAGAGAAGCCTGGTGGGCTATAGTCCATGGAGTCACAAAGAGTCAGACACGACTTACTGACTAAACAACAATAAAGCCTTTTTTCCCCTGGAATCAACTCTATAATTACAGTCACTAAAATCAGCTTGCAATGCAGGAGATTCAGGCTGGATCCCTGGGTCAGGAAGATCCCCTAGAGAAGGAAATGGTAACTGACATCAGTATTCTTGCTTAGAAAATCCGTGGACAGAGAACCTGGCAGGCCACAGTCCCTGGAGTCGAAAAAGAGTCAGACACTACTGAAGCTACTGAGCACACACACACACAAGTATATGGGGAAACCTTTTCACAATGTGTATCAAATCAACATGTACCCTTTAAATATCTTATAATTTTATTTGTAAATACAAATTTATTTGTATGTATTTGTCAATTATACTTCAATAAAGTTGCAGAGAGTCAACAATAATCACTGAGCTCCTGTAATCCTGTGCTAGAGTCATGGAGGATTCAAAGCAGTCCCCACCCTCGAAGTTTTTTATTCTAGTCAAAGAATAGAACTAACTATAGTTAGTTCATGAAACTAACATACATGAAATAATCTCAGTGTTTGTATTAGTATTGCTTCAGTAATAAATTACCACAAAGTGGCCAAGATGATGCCAATGTACTCTCTTATGGTTCAGGAGGTCAGAAGACTGAAACGGTTCTTACTTGCTAAAAACGTGTCCACACAGTTGCCTTCTCCTGGAGGCTCTAGGAGAGAAGCCGTCTCTTGGCCTTCTCCAGCTGCAAGAGGCCATCTGCATTCTTTGGCTCAAAACTTCTTTTCCCATTTTCAAAGGGCATCACTTCAGCTTCTGCTTCCACAGGCAGATCTGATTCTAATCATCCTCCCCCTGCCTCCATAAGAACCCAGTGATGACACTCAGCCCACCCACATAATCAGGAGAACCTCTTCACAGGATTCTTAATTCACTCCATCTGCAAAGTCCATTTTGTCACATAAGGTAACATACTTATAGGTTCGAGAGATAAGGACATGAGCATCTTGGGGGATGGGGGCATATTGTGCCCCCCACAGAGCTCTTGTAACATAGCCACCTCCATGGGGACATTTAAACACAAAGAGGTAAAGGACTAGCTCAGGATCACAAGTTTGACTAGCACCCAGGATGTCTGATTCCCATCATGTTCCAAGACCAGGGCTTTTTCCACTACGTTAAGTTGCCACTTGAGCAATACACATTGGTATAATGGTAAATGCAAATTACATTTTACGTTTATAAATACACAGAATTACAGGGTCAGAGAGTTAAGGCTCACAGAACCTGAGAAATCTTCATGTTCAACCAATGTGATCCTAGTTATACTCATGTATTTCTTATCTCCAGTTAGGGGGAGCCTCACACCCTAGCTAGTGGTAGATCCACCAAAGCATCCCATAGCCCATTTCTGAGTGTATTCATTGTTAGCAGAGTGTTCCTTGAATAACTGGATTGTCCAGTTTCAGAGTTTGGACAATCCCCACTTTATTCCAGCCCCCTAGGAATGACCCATACAACACTGGGAATCCCACAAGCCCAGGTGAACCACGAGTCCAGGCCTTTTCCCTGGGAACTCCATCCTCTGACCCAAGCAAGAATACTTCAGTTTCTTGCTGGAACCAGAACCCATGTCATACCTGTGGCAAACACCACTAGACCTGTGTCCAAACACCACTAGACATGTGCCCAAACGCACGGCCTCTTTCCTTATTAATAAGATTGTAGTAGTCACTTGACTACACGACTTTTTTCAGACTCCTTTGCAGGTGAGAGGACATAAGAGTAGTCTTGGGGAGAGTAAGATGGCAGAGGAGTAGGTAGATGTGGAGTACTTCTCTCTCCACGGGTACATCAGGAATACACCTTCAGGCACAGAAGCGCATGCAGAACACCAGCTGAGAGCGGACAGGAGCACCTGACTAGCAGAAAAGAATATATAGGCCCACGCAAAACTCGGTAGGAGGAAGGAACTAGGGGGAAAACAGGAGTGTGATTAGGACTGGACCTGCCCTGAGCGGGTGAGGGAACTGAAGCAGGGGTCCTATCCCCACATTGGGGCAACTGTCTGAGTCAGAGGAGAAACATTTCTAAAAAGTTGGCATAAAACTCAACATTTAAAAAACTAGGATCATGGCATCTGGTCCTATCACTTCATGGCAAATAGATGGGGAAACAGTGGAAACAGTGACAGATTTTTTTGGGGGGGCTCCAAAGTCACTNTGGAATCTAGAAAAATGGTACTGAAGAATTTATTTATAGGGCAGCAATGGAGAAACAGATATAGAGAATAGACTTATGGACATGGTGAGAGGGAAGGAGAGGGTGAGATGTATGGAAAGAGTAACATGGAAACTTACATTACCATGTGTAAAATAAATAGCCAGTGGGAATTTTCTGTATGTCTCAGGAAACTCAAATAGGGGCTCTATATCAACCTAGAGGGTTGGGATAGAGAGAAAGATGGGAGGGAGGTTCAAAAGGAAGGGGATATATGTATACCTATGGCTGATTCATGTTGAGATTTGATAGAAAATAATGAAACCCTGTAAAGCAATTATCCTTCAATTAAAAAAAAAAGAAAAACTAAAAAGAAAAAAAAGAGTAGTCTTCACCAAGAGAATATGGGTAGAAATGATGTGCACCATTTCAGGGCAGCCTTTATGAAGGAGGTGCTTCTCCTTTGTTTTTCCTTTCCCCTAACTCTTCTACCTGAAGGCAGATGTCTCAAGGGTCTAGATGAAAGACACTTTGAATCCTGAATCACTGCATGAAGGAGAGAAACCCACTGACCAGGAATAGCTCCTTTAGACTGCAACACTAACAAGAAATAAACCTATATAGCATTTGAGCCATTATATAATTTAGAGTCTAATTTGTTACAAGAGCTTACCTTACCTTAACTAAGGTAGTAGCTCTGAGTCAGGAGTGCCATACAACTGCTCCCAGACCAGGCACTGTCATAGCCAAAGGGTGAGTTCTGATGGTTCCTGCCATCCAGGGTACTATCATTCCTTCCATGGAGGTCTTGGAAGGTAGTATGGGGATAGTGAGTGATCCCATCCCATAATTTCCATTCATACACTGATACTTTGATAAGGACTACAGACATTTTCATATTTTTAATGGAAGAAAAAATTGAATTGAAATATAGTTGATTTCAACATTGATAGTTTCAGGTGTACAGTAAAATTAGTTGGTTATACATATATATATATATATATATATGCATGCATGCATGCATTCTCAATTGCTTCAGCATGTCCAACTATTTGTTGCCCCATGGACTGAAGCTTGCCAGGCTCCTCTGTCCCTGGGCTTCTCCAGGCAAGAATACTGGAGTGGGTTACCATGCCCTCCTCCAGGAAATCACCAACCCAGGGATCAAACTTGCATCTCCTGTGACTCCTGCATTGCAGACAGATTCTTTACCCACTGAGCCACCTGAGAAGTCTTCACATACATATATATTATATTTCAGATTATTTTCCATTATAGGTTATTACAAAATACTGTATATAGTTTCCTGTGCTATACAGTAAATCCTTGTTGTTTATTTTATAGAGAGTAGGGTGTATCTGTCAGACTTTTTCTCAATATTATACAAAGGCACTAATCAATCCCATACATGCTCCACCTTCCAACAAGATAGCTGGAGCCTAGCTCATTCCATGTGGAAAGTTGGGACCCAACACAGCAATACTCAAGAAGTTGGTAAAAGAGTTCTACTCACCATCACTACCATCTGCATTGTGTTCTTGGATCAGGTCACTTCTGAGCCATGTGGTGATCATCACACCGCACTGACAAAGAGTTAAGCTCAGTTATAGGGGCTCTACAGACACAGGAGTGCCAAGGTCCACCCCAGCAAAGTTTTTCTGTCCCCACAGGTACATGCCTGACAACAGAAGAGCCAGTGGAGGACACATCCAGGTGGCTGTCCCTCATGGACTCAGAACCATAGCTCCCTTTTGACCACCTGATTCTATACAAGAGTCAGCCCTCTGACCTCATCTCTTTTGATCTTCATATTGATATTATTTTAGTCAACTTCCTGATGACCTTTCCTCCCACTGGGTCTATCTCAGTACCTTTGGTACCCTGATAACTTTCAGTCACTTTGAAAATTTCCCATATCAAGTTTCTCTATCCAAAAAAAAATTTCACCTTGCTGGACATCTGACGACTCTTAAAGTTTCTGCCTTTTGATACCCACTGAAACCTCATTCATATAGAACTAGGGTTCTGAAGATACCTAGAACAAGAACTTCTCTCCATGGTAGTCCTCATGAAAACTAAGAACAACTTCATGACCCCAGACAAAGTTGTCCTTTGGTTGTGCCAGACATTCCTAGTTCCAAACATCTACTAGTCCTTGAGAAATTAAATAAGAAATGTGAGAGGAAGCACTTTGTGATCCCTTGAGCTCCCAGCAAATGCTGGTCAGCGTTGTGGCTGCTATAGATGATCCTGAATCTCCCCTCTGTCCTTGTCTTGCCTCTGAGCATGTCTGCATGAAGAAGAAAACTGGGAGATATGGGTTGGAGAGCACGGGCTGCCTGGAGGAAGAGGAATCTGAGCTGGATCTTGAGGATATGTGTCACTTGGATGTGTGTGATGGGTGAGAAATCAGGTGGGGAAGAGGACATGAGTAAAGGCAGAATTAAAGAAGGTTCTAGTGGGTGGTTAGAAGGGTTCTTCACCTGATTCCACCATTGGAGGGGAAGGGGTTCCCCACACAAACAACTGATGTTCTGACCCAAGCTGAGTGTCCTACAATTTGACTCAATTCTGACACTCTCTACCTGGAATTAGCATCAGATCCCAGAGCTTAAGGGTTCAGTCCTATAAGACTACTAGCTCTCCCACTTCAGACATCAATCTGAAGTCCAGTAATCACCTGTGTTTCTGGTTCAATTAATTTTCTAGAAGAGCTCACAGAACTCAGGGTAGTATTTTACTTACTAGATCACAGGTTTATTGTAAAAGAATATAACTAAGGAACAGTGCAGTGGAAGAGATACACAGGGCCAAGGTATGGGAGAAGTTCTACAGAGCTTCCATGCCCTCTCCAGGCAGACAACTCTCCCATCACCTCCACATGTTCACCAACCTGAACTCTCTCTGAGAGAGTGATGATGAGTCTCATCGTTCCGGGTTCTTACAGAGGCCTCATTACATAGACGAGATTGATTAAGTCATTGGTCATTTGTTGTTCAGCTTCCAGCTCTTCTTCCTTCTCTGAAGATCAGGGAGTGGGGTAGGAAAAAAAGTTCCAACCTTCAGATCATATGGTTCTTTCCCCTCAAAACCAGCCCCCATCTTTGAGTATTTTCCAAAAGCCATCTCATTAATATGACAAAAACATGTTTATCACTCTCATCACTTAAGAAATCCCAACAGTTTTAGGAGCTCTGTGCCAGGAATGGGGTCAAAGACAAACTATTTCTCCTCATAAATCACAATATCTCAATGATTGACAAGGAAGTTCATTTTAGTTCAGTCACTCAATCATGTCTGACTCTTTGAGACTCCATGGACTACAGTATGTCAGGCTTCCCTCCATCACCAACTCCCAGAGTTTACTCAAACTCATGGCCATTGAGTCGGTGATGCCATTCAACCAGCTCATCCTCTGTCATCCCCTTCTCCTCCTGCCTTTAATCTTTCTAGCATCAGGGTCTTTTCTAGTAAGTCAGCTCTTGGAATCAGGGGCGAAAGTATTGGAGCTTCAGCTTCAGCATCAGTCCTTTCAATGAATATTCAGGACATGCCCTGGCCACCAACTCCCCTGAGTACCTGGTGCTGCCAGAACCCCTGTGACCCAGCAGCTGCACTACCTCCACACCTGGCCCTCACAGGGGCAGACCCAAGTCCTCCAGCACAGCCTCAGAAGCAAACCCCAGTGGACGACCCACATGTAGAGGTGGAAATAAAACCACAGTTGAAACCTAGGAGCAGTATGACTAAGGAAGAAAACCCAAAACCCTTCCATGAACTGTACTGTACAAGCTACAGATTAAATTCACACAATCAACTAGACACTCTGTGTCTAGGAAATATATAAAAGGTCATTGAGAGCCCCCACAAAAGAAAGCGCACTAGTTCTGATAGCTGTAGACATTGGAGGCAAGAACACAGAGGAGTGGAACCAGATTAGAATCTGAGCTGCCCCCACAACAGGCCCAGAGCACAGTGATAGAGGACATCCTAGGGAGGTGAGGTGGACTGTGACTCCCAGTGAGGGAAAGGACTCTGATAGCAATGGCTCGAGAAAAACACTTATTATTCTTATGTTTTGACTTGTTCTGTAGATTCTTTTGGATTTTTTTTCTTTTTCTTTTTTGCCTTTTTCCACCCCTCTGTTGTAGTCAATTTTATTGACACTATGAAATCTAATTAAGCTTTCGAACTTTTTTTTGCTTTTGTTCCTCAGTCACATCTTTTATTGTTGTTATAAACTTCTGCCTTTATGTTGGGCTTTTCCCCTTCTCTTTTCTTAATTTTAATTTTTAAAGCCTATTATTATTTTTTCTATATTTATTCCTTTGTTTGCTTTTCCTACTGTTCTTTTCCCCTTGCAGTTAATCTTTAATATGTATAAATCTTCTTTATCTACCTCTATTTAACTTTGCATATCTATTCTTTCTTTTCTTTCTTCCCTTTAGTCTCAACATATTTGTTAGCTTTATTTTCATCGCTTTACTCCCCAATAGGCATCTTGCTTTAGTTTTGTTTTCCAGTTTCTGCTTTAGTTTTTTTCTTGTAGACATAATTTTTGGTTTCCTTTGTATGCTGAGTCAATCTATTGTACTTTATTTTTGTTGGACTGTTTTGATTTTGCTTATGGGTCTCTATGTATATGTATATATTCAGTCAAACTTTTTATTGTTGTCATAAACCTCTGCCTCTACATTGGCCTTTGCAGTTCTGTGTTTTCTCTTTTTTTTTCCTTTTCTCATTCTTCTTCCATTTTTTTCTATTTTTTATAATTTTAATTTTCAATTTTTTTAAACCTATTATATTTTTTCTATATTTATTCCTATGTTTGCCTTTCCTACTGTTTTCCCCTCACAGTTCATCTTTAATGTATATACATCTTCTTCATTTACTTCTATTTAACTTTGCATGTCCATTCTTTATTTCTTATTTTTTTCTTTCCTTTCCTCTCAACATGTTTGTTAGTTTTATTTTCATTGCTTTATTCTCTACTTGGCACCTTGCTTTAGTTTTGTTCTCCACTTTGTGCTTTAGTTAGTTTTG
>SJYX01010156.1:62336-79805 GCA_006410675.1 Oreotragus oreotragus | reverse complement strand
AAGCAATCAATAGCAGAATATCTGAAGCAGAAGAGCAAAAGAAAGCTGGAGTAGCAATCTTCATATCAGATAAAACAGACCTTAAAATAAGGAAGATTAAAAGAGATAAGGAAGGAAACTACATAATGATCAAGGGATCAATACAAAAGGAATACATACCAATTGTAAATATCTATCCACCCAACATAGGAGCACCTCAATACAGAAGACAAACACTAACATATATAACAGGAGAAACTGACAGTAACACAGTAATAGTAGGAGACTTTAACACCCCACTCACACCAATGGACAGATCATCAAAACAGAAAATTAATAAGGAAACACAAGTCTTAAATGATACATTAGATGAGATGGATCTCATTGATATCTTTCAGACATTCCATCTAAATGCAGAATACACCTTCTTCTCAAGTGCACATGGAACATTCTCCAGGGTAGACCACATCTTGGGTCACAAGTCAAACCTCAGTAAATTTAACAAAATTGAAACTGTATCAAGTGTCTTCTCTGACCACAATGCTATGAGACTAGATATCAACTACAAGAAAAAACTATAAGAAACACAAACATATGGAGATAGAACAACACGTTTCTAAATAACCAACGGGTTACTGAAGAAATCAAAAGGGAAATCAAGAAATTTCTAGAAACAAATGACAATGAAAACATGACAACTCAAAACCTATGTGATGCAGCAAGAGCAGTCCTAAGAGGGAAGTTCATAGCAATACAACCCTACCTCAAGAAACAAGAAAAACATCGAATAGACAACCTAAGTTTACACCTAAAACGACTGGAAAAAGAAGAACAAAAAAACCCCAAAATTAGTAGAAGGAAAAAAATCATAAAGATTTGAGCAGAAATAAATGAAAAAGAAATGAAAGAAACAATAGTGAAGATTAATAAAACTAAAAGCTGGTTCTTTGAGAAGATAAACAAAATTGACAAAACTTTGGCAAGACTCATCAAGAAAAAAAGAGAGAATCAAATCAACAAAATTAGAAATGAAAAAGGAGACATTACAACAGACAATTTAGAAATACAAAGGATTATAAGAGACTATTACAGACAATGCAGAAATACAAAGGATTATAAGAGACTATTATGAACAACTATATGGCAATAAAATGGATAACAAATGACTATACTACCAAATGCAATCTACAGATTCAATGCAATTCCTATCAAATTACCAATGGCATTTTTCACAGAACTAGAACAAAAAATTCACAGTTCATATGGAAACACAAAAGACCCTGAATAGCCAAAGCAGTCTTGAGAAAGAAGAATGGAGCTGGAGGAATCAACCTTCCTGACTTCAGATTATATTACAAAGCTACAGTCATCAAGACAGTATGGTACTTGCACAAAAACAGAAATATAGACCAATAGAACAAGATAGAAAGCCCATAAATAAATTCATGCACCTGTGGGTACCTTATTTTTGACAAAGGAGGCAGAATATACAATGGGGGCAAAGACAGCCCCTTCAATAAATGGTTCTGGGAAAACTGGACAGCTACACGTAAAAAAGTGAAATTAGATCACTTCCTAATACCATACACAAAGATAAACTCTAAATGGGTTAAAGACCTAAATGTAAGACCAGAAACTATAAAAAAATATACAATGGGGGCAAAGACAGCCCCTTCAATAAATGGTTCTGGGAAAACTGGACAGCTACACGTAAAAAAGTGAAATTAGATCACTTCCTAATACCATACACAAAGATAAACTCTAAATGGGTTAAAGACCTAAATGTAAGACCAGAAACTATAAAACTCTTGGAGGAAAACATACGCAGAACACTTGATGACATAAATCAAAGCAAGATCCTCTATGACCCACCTCCTAGAGTAATGGAAATAAAAGCAAAAGTAAACAAGTGGGACCTGATTAAACTTGAAAGCTTTTGCACAGCAAAGGAAACTATAAGCAAGGTGAAAAGACAACCCTCAGAATGGGAGAAAATAATAGCAAATGAAACAACTGACAAAGAATTAATTTCCAAAATATACAAGCAGCTCATACAATTCAATGCCAGAAAAACAAACAACCCAATCAAAAAGTGGGGAAAAGACCTAAACAGACATTTCTCCAAAGAAGACCTACAGATGGCTAACAAACACATGAAAAGATACTCAACCTCACTCATTATTAGAGAAATGCAAATCAAAACCACAGTGAGATATCACCTCACATCAGTCAGAATGGCCCTCATCAAAAAGTCTACAAACAATAAATGTTGGAGAGGGTGTGGAGAAAAGGGAACGCTCTTGCACTGTTGGTGGGAATGTAAATTGATACAGCCACTTTGGAAGACGGTATGAAGATTCCTTTAAAAACTAGGAATAAAACCACCATATGACCCAGCAATCCCACTCCTAGGCATATACCCTGAGGAAACCAGGGTTGAAAAAGACACATGTATCCCATTATTCATTGCAGCACTATTTACAATAGCTAGAACATGGAAGCAACCTAGATGCCCACTGACAGATGAACGGATAAAGAAGGTGTGGCACATATACACAATAGAATATTACTCAGCCATAAAAAGAATGCATTTGAGTCAGTTCTGATGAGGTGGATGAACATAGAACCTACTATACAGAGTGAATGAGTCATAAAGAGAAAAATAAATATTGTATTCTAACGTATACATATGGAATCTAGAAAAATGGTACTGAAGAATTTATTTATAGGGCAGCAATGGAGAAACAGATATAGAGAATAGACTTATGGACATGGTGAGAGGGAAGGAGAGGGTGAGATGTATGGAAAGAGTAACATGGAAACTTACATTACCATGTGTAAAATAAATAGCCAGTGGGAATTTTCTGTATGTCTCAGGAAACTCAAATAGGGGCTCTATATCAACCTAGAGGGTTGGGATAGAGAGAAAGATGGGAGGGAGGTTCAAAAGGAAGGGGATATATGTATACCTATGGCTGATTCATGTTGAGATTTGATAGAAAATAATGAAACCCTGTAAAGCAATTATCCTTCAATTAAAAAAAAAAGAAAAACTAAAAAGAAAAAAAAGAGTAGTCTTCACCAAGAGAATATGGGTAGAAATGATGTGCACCATTTCAGGGCAGCCTTTATGAAGGAGGTGCTTCTCCTTTGTTTTTCCTTTCCCCTAACTCTTCTACCTGAAGGCAGATGTCTCAAGGGTCTAGATGAAAGACACTTTGAATCCTGAATCACTGCATGAAGGAGAGAAACCCACTGACCAGGAATAGCTCCTTTAGACTGCAACACGAACAAGAAATAAACCTATATAGCATTTGAGCCATTATATAATTTAGAGTCTAATTTGTTACAAGAGCTTACCTTACCTTAACTAAGGTAGTAGCTCTGAGTCAGGAGTGCCATACAACTGCTCCCAGACCAGGCACTGTCATAGCCAAAGGGTGAGTTCTGATGGTTCCTGCCATCCAGGGTACTATCATTCCTTCCATGGAGGTCTTGGAAGGTAGTATGGGGATAGTGAGTGATCCCATCCCATAATTTCCATTCATACACTGATACTTTGATAAGGACTACAGACATTTTCATATTTTTAATGGAAGAAAAAATTGAATTGAAATATAGTTGATTTCAACATTGATAGTTTCAGGTGTACAGTAAAATTAGTTGGTTATACATATATATATATATATATATATGCATGCATGCATGCATTCTCAATTGCTTCAGCATGTCCAACTATTTGTTGCCCCATGGACTGAAGCTTGCCAGGCTCCTCTGTCCCTGGGCTTCTCCAGGCAAGAATACTGGAGTGGGTTACCATGCCCTCCTCCAGGAAATCACCAACCCAGGGATCAAACTTGCATCTCCTGTGACTCCTGCATTGCAGACAGATTCTTTACCCACTGAGCCACCTGAGAAGTCTTCACATACATATATATTATATTTCAGATTATTTTCCATTATAGGTTATTACAAAATACTGTATATAGTTTCCTGTGCTATACAGTAAATCCTTGTTGTTTATTTTATAGAGAGTAGGGTGTATCTGTCAGACTTTTTCTCAATATTATACAAAGGCACTAATCAATCCCATACATGCTCCACCTTCCAACAAGATAGCTGGAGCCTAGCTCATTCCATGTGGAAAGTTGGGACCCAACACAGCAATACTCAAGAAGTTGGTAAAAGAGTTCTACTCACCATCACTACCATCTGCATTGTGTTCTTGGATCAGGTCACTTCTGAGCCATGTGGTGATCATCACACCGCACTGACAAAGAGTTAAGCTCAGTTATAGGGGCTCTACAGACACAGGAGTGCCAAGGTGCACCCCAGCAAAGTTTTTCTGTCCCCACAGGTACATGCCTGACAACAGAAGAGCCAGTGGAGGACACATCCAGGTGGCTGTCCCTCATGGACTCAGAACCATAGCTCCCTTTTGACCACCTGATTCTATACAAGAGTCAGTCCTCTGACCTCATCTCTTTTGATCTTCATATTGATATTATTTTAGTCAACTTCCTGATGACCTTTCCTCCCACTGGGTCTATCTCAGTACCTTTGGTACCCTGATAACTTTCAGTCACTTTGAAAATTTCCCATATCAAGTTTCTCTATCCAAAAAAAAATTTCACCTTGCTGGACATCTGACGACTCTTAAAGTTTCTGCCTTTTGATACCCACTGAAACCTCATTCATATAGAACTAGGGTTCTGAAGATACCTAGAACAAGAACTTCTCTCCATGGTAGTCCTCATGAAAACTAAGAACAACTTCATGACCCCAGACAAAGTTGTCCTTTGGTTGTGCCAGACATTCCTAGTTCCAAACATCTACTAGTCCTTGAGAAATTAAATAAGAAATGTGAGAGGAAGCACTTTGTGATCCCTTGAGCTCCCAGCAAATGCTGGTCAGCGTTGTGGCTGCTATAGATGATCCTGAATCTCCCCTCTGTCCTTGTCTTGCCTCTGAGCATGTCTGCATGAAGAAGAAAACTGGGAGATATGGGTTGGAGAGCACGGGCTGCCTGGAGGAAGAGGAATCTGAGCTGGATCTTGAGGATATGTGTCACTTGGATGTGTGTGATGGGTGAGAAATCAGGTGGGGAAGAGGACATGAGTAAAGGCAGAATTAAAGAAGGTTCTAGTGGGTGGTTAGAAGGGTTCTTCACCTGATTCCACCATTGGAGGGGAAGGGGTTCCCCACACAAACAACTGATGTTCTGACCCAAGCTGAGTGTCCTACAATTTGACTCAATTCTGACACTCTCTACCTGGAATTAGCATCAGATCCCAGAGCTTAAGGGTTCAGTCCTATAAGACTACTAGCTCTCCCACTTCAGACATCAATCTGAAGTCCAGTAATCACCTGTGTTTCTGGTTCAATTAATTTTCTAGAAGAGCTCACAGAACTCAGGGTAGTATTTTACTTACTAGATCACAGGTTTATTGTAAAAGAATATAACTAAGGAACAGTGCAGTGGAAGAGATACACAGGGCCAAGGTATGGGAGAAGTTCTACAGAGCTTCCATGCCCTCTCCAGGCAGACAACTCTCCCATCACTTCCACATGTTCACCAACCTGAACTCTCTCTGAGAGAGTGATGATGAGTCTCATCGTTCTGGGTTCTTACAGAGGCCTCATTACATAGACAAGATTGATTAAGTCATTGGTCATTTGTTGTTCAGCCTCCAGCTCTTCTTCCTTCTCTGAAGATCAGGGAGTGGGGTAGGAAAAAAAGTTCCAACCTTCAGATCATATGGTTCTTTCCCCTCAAAACCAGCCCCCATCTTTGAGTATTTTCCAAAAGCCATCTCATTAATATGACAAAAACATGTTTATCACTCTCATCACTTAAGAAATCCCAACAGTTTTAGGAGCTCTGTGCCAGGAATGGGGTCAAAGACAAACTATTTCTCCTCATAAATCACAATATCTCAATGATTGACAAGGAAGTTCATTTTAGTTCAGTCACTCAATCATGTCTGACTCTTTGAGACTCCATGGACTACAGTATGTCAGGCTTCCCTCCATCACCAACTCCCAGAGTTTACTCAAACTCATGGCCATTGAGTCGGTGATGCCATTCAACCAGCTCATCCTCTGTCATCCCCTTCTCCTCCTGCCTTTAATCTTTCTAGCATCAGGGTCTTTTCTAGTAAGTCAGCTCTTGGAATCAGGGGCGAAAGTATTGGAGCTTCAGCTTCAGCATCAGTCCTTTCAATGAATATTCAGGACTGATTTCCTTTAGGATTGACTGGTTGGATCTCCTTGCAGTCCAAAGGACTCTCAAGAGTCTTCTCCAACACTACATTTCAAAAACATCAATTTTTTGGCGCAGTTTTCTTTATGGCCCAATTCTCACATCTATATTTGACTACTGGAAAAACCACAGCTTTGACTAGACAAACCTTTGTTGGCAAAGTAATGTCTCTGCTTCTTAATATGCTGTCTAGGTTTGTCATAGCTTTTCTTCCAAGGAGCAAGTGTTTTTAATTTCATGGCTGCATTCACCATCAGCGATGATTTTGGAGCCCAAAAAAATAAAGTTTGTCACAGTTTCCTTTGTTTCCCCATCTATTTGCCATGAAGTGATGGAACCAGATGCCATGATCTTTGTTTTTTTAAATGTTGAGTTTTAAGCCAGCTCCTCCATTCTCCTCATTCACCATCATCAAGAGGCTTCTTAGTTCCTTTCCGCTTTCTGCCACAAGGGTAGTGTCATCTGCACACTTGAGGTTATTGATATTTCTCCCAGCAATCTTGATTCCATCTTGTGCTTCATCCAGCCAGCACTTCTCATGATGTACTCTGAATATAAGTTAAATAAGCAGGGTGACAATATACAGCCTTGATGTACTCCTTTTCCAATTTGGAACCAGTCCATTGTTCCATGTCCACTTCTAACTGTTGCTTCTTGACCTGCATACAGATTTCTCAGGAGGCAGGTCAGGTGGTCTCATATTCCCATCTCTTTCAGAATTTTCCACAGTTTATTGTGATCCATGCAGTCAAAGGCTTTAGTGTAGTCAATGAAGCAAAAGTAGATTTTTTTTTTTAATTCTCTTGCTTTTCTTTAAAAATATTTTCACATTTGTTGTTCTAAGCAATACATTTCTAGTTTTGCTTATTCTTGGACTTAATGTAAATGGGTTCATACTGTACATCTTCTGTAACATGCACTTTTCATTGAATAGTTAATTCATGCTCACTGCCACAAAATACTTTTTTGGGTGAGTACACTAGAATCTAGGAATGGAGGTGTTCGGTCATAGGGTGTAGGTTCAGCTTAAAGATAAACATGATGTCAGCTTGCTTCTAAATTTACCCTCCCACTAGTATCACCAACTCAATGGACATGAGTTTGAGTGAACTCCGGGAGTTGGTGATGGACAGGGAGGCCTGGTGTGCTGCGATTCATGGGGTCGCAGAGTCAGACACGATTGAGTGACTGAACTGAACTAGCAGGGTATAAGAGTTTTAGTTGCTTCACATCCTTGTCATTGTTATTCTTAGACTTAACAAATTTTTTTGCCATCAAACCATCATGTTGTGCTCCTAAAAATATACAGTTTTTGTCGAAAGCAAACAAACAAACAAATTTTTTGCCAACCTAGCAGGCAGAAAATGTTATTTTATAATTCAGTTTTGTTTTTCATTCTTATAAAAGATTAAAACTTAAGAATTGAGATATATCTGATTAATCAGGGATTATGTCAGTTTAGTGCTTTGGATTCTCTCCTAGCGTTAAAAAAAAATTATCCTACAAGTATTGATTGAATGTTTTTTTATGACAAGTAATGTACTAGAATCCTAAAGGAAAGATATTCTTTCTGCTCTCATGTTACTCATAGTCTATAAGGAAAAATAGATCAATAGATAGTATATTGCATTATATATTAATACATTGTATAAGAAAGTTATTTAAAAGATTTAAAAGTGGCAGAAGGAAGAAAGTGGCAGAAAGAAGCAGTGATCAAACTGAGGTGGAGGAGCAGAGATGGTGTCAGGAAAGGATTACATTTGAGCTTGCATAGTTTCTGGCAGCGTGCATGGATGTGCGTGTGCTACGCCTTGTCCGACTCTTTATGACCCCATCAACTGTAGCTCACCAGGCTCCTGTCCATGGAATTTTCCAGGCAACAGTACTGGAGCAGGTTGCCATTTGCTTCTCCAGAAGATCTTCCCTACCCAGGGATCAAACACACATCTCCTGCCTTGGCAAGTGGATTCTTTACTGCTGTGCCCCCTGGGAAGCCCTGTTCCTGGCAAGAGGGGATTACATTTGAACTGGGTCTGAGGTGATGTTCTCTCAGTAGAAAAGAGAGGAAAGGGAAATCCAGGCAGAGAAAATAATGTGAAGTCATGGAAATATGCTACAGCCCAGGGCATCTCGTGGAACTACAGATATTTTGATGTAGCTGGAGCGTAAAGTGTCAGGCAGAAGGAATTTGGAAGAAGACAGAAAGGCTAGACAGATCCTGGAGAGTCTTATATGTTGTAAATGTCATCGGGGGCTGACCTAGTCCATTCTTTATTGAAAACACCTGAGCAAGGGAAGAGTAATGATCAGGTGAGGCAAAGCAGATATTTCTTCTTCCTTAATGATAGGAGACATCTGTTTCCCCCAAATAGGGAAAAAAAATTGCTGCTGAGATTTGTTACACATCAGTAATTAAAATCCTGTTTCTCTTTGTCTTAGCGGAGTTAGTCACAAAACTTTATGAGGCAGCTGTGAAGAAAGTTCCCAATAGTGAGGAATATCACTCTCACCTCTTCATGGCCTATGCCAGAGTGGGCGAATACAAGAAAATGCAACAGGTAACTTGATACCCAAGCCTCCTGGGCTGTGGGTTTTCTCTGAAAGCCTTTTCACTGTGGTTGAACTGCAGTTGTGTGTGTGTGACTCTGCACATGTATGCTTGCATACTGTATAGGAGTCAGTCTATGTATTTTTGTGTGTGGATCAACCAGATATTTGTGTGTGTGTGTTTTAAAGATGAACAACTATTCAGATTCTTTAACTGATTTATTTGGGAAACGTGGTTGTTCTTTTGTGGCTTAATATATGTTTTGTTTGGTTGTGGTAAGTACAATCTAAAGGACAATCTTTAGATTGTCCCACTGCATCAGACTGCTGGTATATTTTCAGAAAATGGGCAGAAATCCCAGAGCAATAACTGAACAGACTAGAAAAATTGGCTTTAAAAGTTTACATCTATTTTGTAAATTCAACCGTGTATATAGCCTGCTAAGATTTTTAAATCCACAGCGTGGGGAAAAAAAATCCCTGTTTGCTTGGGATGCTTTTTTTCCCCCTAGATGGCAGCTTCTCCTCTGCTAGTTAGCACATTTTTCGTGTTCCTTGTATACCTGTGAAGGTACCTCATTTGGATACATTGGGGCTGATACGTAAGTAAAACTGGCATCCCAGAGAAATGAAATTTGCCCAGTTAAGCTCATAAAGGTTATGATGTCAAGCTAGAATTTTTTAAAGAAATGCTTTGTGGATATATTATGTTCTGAAGGCAGATATTTCCTACTTGGGTTTTTATTTGGTCTTATTTACTTGAAATATCAGGCTTCCCCAAGTGGCTCGGTGGTAAAGAACCTGTCTGCCAATGCAGCATCTCCTGCAGGAGACGCTGGTTTGATCCCTGGTCAGGAAGATCTCTGGAGAAGGAAATGGCAACCCACTTCAGTATTCTTGCCTGGAGAATCCCATGGACAGAGGAGCCTGATGGGCTATAGTCCATGGGGTCGCAAAAGAGTTGGACACAACCTGAGCAACTAACACTTTCACTTGAAGTATCAAACTGTAACACTAGATAAAGCAGGGAAAGTGGAAGACACTGTATTAAGATAAATCCTTTAAAAATCAGTCTTTGTATTCACCTTGGCAAGTTTTTAAACTGGAAGAATTTTGGGGGGCCCAAATATAATTCTTTGAAGAAATTTTATTATTATTTTTATGTATTGTTGGAGTATATTCTCAGGAAAAGTATTCAGAAATTATAATTTTTCTTCTGTTGTAAAATGGGTGTATTTTTAAAAATTGGTAATACTAACATAAACATGTAAATCTTTAGTATCATTTTTACTTCTAAGAGTATGTTTTAAGTAAAGCATATTAAATATACATTAATATGGACACAGGTAAAGAAATTACAGTTCACCTATATGGTAGAAAAACTACAACACCTCATTTTCACTCCCTGCACCCATCCGTGGTACTGTGTGTCTTTATTTATTCATATAGAAAGATATTCCCAGTAGTGACTGAAGAGAGCAGGTTGTAAAATGGCCTTCTTCCACTTCTCTCCTATCCACCTCTCCTTAATAAAAGATAGTATTAGATGTATGTACTGAAATATTGCTAGGATACAGGGCTGTGGATACTTTGCAGCTTACTTTCTGTTGTTTGTTTTTTTAAAAAGCTTTTGTTAATTTTATGATCCCATAAAATACATTTTTGAAATGTGTATTTTATAAAATATAAACACATAACATAACAAAAAGTAGAAGTTCATGCAGTGGCAATGTTAAGGTACATTTTGAGAAAAGGAAGAAATAATCTGCCACTTGATCAGCTTTTATTTTTGTAAGGTTTAACTTTACTTGATGCCAGAAATATGTATAATTTTTCAGCTTGCTTTTTGGAGACTGTTGCTTTGACTTGGCTTAGTAGTTACAGCTTCTCAGTGTTTTAACCATAGCTTGCTTTTGCGTTGTCTTAGTCTATCGTATTGGAAGAATGGAGTCCTCCAGTGTTAAATGTCTCAGGACGGAGTTTGTTAGCTCTTGTTCTACCTTTGTTGCTGCTCAAGGTAGTCACAGTTCTTAGCTCATACGTATGCTTATTTTGAAATGGGTGTGTCCGTCTGGGGTAATAGGTATTTTATAAGTTACATGCTATGTTTCTTAAGAGTAAGGGCTTTTGTTCACTACTGAATCCTTAGTTCCTAGAATAACATACGCCTGATAAATATTTGTTAAATAATGAGCGATTTGCATAAACTGGTTTAGGTAAGAGGGAGGGAAGCCAGGGAATCAGAAAGTTTAAGGATTTGTGCCCCACAGATATCTCTGGCAGGTAACATTTAAAGCCACCTTGAATAAAGAGTTGCTAGTTATTCACATGATAGATGACTAGACTTTCCTTTTTCTGTTAGTGACATTCCTATTCTCTGAGTCACCAATTTGTGGCCACATTTTTCCAACTTCTCTGTGGTTGGAAATTCTCCGTAGCAACAGAATGCTTGCACCTCTAAGACAGTAGAAAATGAAAATTTTCTTTTATGTTAGAAATTCATATTAATGTTCCCTTTTATTTCTGTATGTCATTATAAAATGTTTTCTTTACCCAAATTATCGAAAAAAAATTTTTTTTAATGCTTTCCGCTTAATTTCTCCAGTTTGGTATTAGAAACAGGGACCTCAAGCAATCCTGGACTCTCCTCCTTATCTTCCATGTCCATTTTGTCTCCAGAGTCTTTTCTTTTTTTAGTTTTTTTTATTGACATATAGTTAGTTGCTTTGCAATATTGTGTCAGTGTCTACTGTATAGCAAAATGAATCAGCCACACGTACACATATATCCCCTCCCTTTTGGTGTTTCACCGGCCAGATCATCTTGATTCTGCCTCCAAGGTGTTTTTGAGGTTTCTCTCTCTCTCTTTTTTTTTTTTTCCCTTTGCCACAGGGCTTGTAGGATCTTATTTCCCGACCAGGGATCATCCCATGCCCCCAGCAGTAAGAGCATGGAGTCCTGACCACTGGGCAGCCAGAGAATTCCCTGTTTCATATACCGATTCTTGGTTTAGTCCCCGGTTCTTTCTCCCTATTTTCTTTCTTCACAGTACTGCTAAAACACTCTGGAGAGTCTAGATTTACACAGTGTCACAGTGTTACTCTGTATAGCTTCCTTTTTGAATGCCTCTGTCTCCCTCGTAGCCCTTTCCCCTTCTACTGCTCTTAATTTTTGCTTCTGCTAGGTTCCTACTTGTTCTTGTCAGCATGTCTTTTCTTTAATGTTTTTGTTTAGTTATTCATTTTGCTTCTACTAAGAAATTCATTCACTCCAAATGATCATATGTATTTTTACCCCCACATCTTTGCTTTTAGACATTGTGTTTGACCTTCAAGTTCCATCTGAAAGACTGCTACTTTGGAGAAGGCTCTTCTCTGCTTTTCCTTAAAAAAATAAAAAGGAATAAACAAACTTATTAACCTTGTTTTCCTTGGAAACGCCCTGTTGTTTAGTCGCCAAGTCATGTCCAACTCTTAGAAAATCCCATGGACTGTAGCCTGCCAGGCCCTTCTGTCCAAGGGATTTCCCAGGAAAGACTACTGGAGTGGGTTGCCATCTCTTCCTCCAAGGGATCTTCCTGACCCAGGGGCGAAGTCTCCTGCGTCTCCTGCATAGCAGGCGAATTCNTAAAGAATCTGCCTGCAATGAAGGAGACCTGGCTTCGATCCCTGGTTAAGGAAGAGCCCCTGGAGAAGGAAATGGCTACCCACTCCAGTATTCTTGCCTGGAGAATTCCATGGACAGAGGAGTCTGGTGGCTACAGTCCTCGGGTTCACAAAGAGTCGGACATGATTGCGCAACTAACATTACTATTAGATAACCAAGACAGTGACTTGTCATCCATGGAAATCTGAAGAGGCAAGGCTGGTTTAAAGAAGAGAAATTCTTTAGAAATTGTTAAATTTAAGGCAATAGTAAACCATCCTAGTAGAAATTATTAGTAAACAGCTGGAGATGTGGAACTAACATTTAATTGAAAGAGCAATTATAGATATATAGTCATCCTTCTCATGGTGAAAAGCAGTAAACAAAAATGGATGAGCTTTCATCCACTAGGCAAAATGACTGACTGAGTAAGAGAAAAGGCAGGAGAAGATAAATGCCTATTTTTTCAAAAGTAATGTGTGCTCATCATGAGCCAGCTACCATCCTAGATGCTAGGAATGCACAGCAGGGCCTCATTAGTTGAGTGGAACCACAGCCTGATCCTGGAGCAAAAAAGTCCTTCATGTTGTTCCCAATGCCCAACTATGGACAAGGTATTGAGCAATTTACCACCAGCTCATGCCTTTCCACATGAAAGCCACTGGCTGAATTAGAAGATGGGCAATTTTTTACTCCTACAAAGTCCATGTTTCCTGACCTTCATGGAATCCTACATGGATATATTTATGTATGTCTCTCAAAAAGGCATAATTCTCCCTCTCCCCATCTTCCCAATTTTTCTCAAGCATTGGATTTTATCTGATGTTTTTAAATTCCTCTTTTTAAAAAAAGAATTACCTTTAAAGAAATGCCTCTCAGAGGAGTGTATACATTTAGAAGTCTAAAATAATTGTAGACGCATATATTCCAGTTCTCACATCTGTCTTTCTTCAGTGAGGGGAATTCCCACTGAGCAGTTTTGTGCAGGGAGTTAAGGGGCAAAAATGTCATTCCCTGCTGGGGGTGGAGGCAGACAAGGCAGAAAATTGTGGGAACTTGACCTTTGGCCTTCTAGTGGCCAAAAAAAAAAAAAAAAAGAACAGCACTCAGGCTCCATATGTGAAAAACTACAGAGAGTTTTATTTATTTATTAACGTTTTTCTTTGTTTGATGATACAAAAGAAGCTAATAAAAACTACATGAATGTTAAAGGAGAGAANGCCAAAAAAAAAAAAAAAAAAGAACAGCACTCAGGCTCCATATGTGAAAAACTACAGAGAGTTTTATTTATTTATTAACGTTTTTCTTTGTTTGATGATACAAAAGAAGCTAATAAAAACTACATGAATGTTAAAGGAGAGAATCTTTTTCACCTTGGTGATGTTTCTGCTATAGAAAAGGTTATTTTTTCCTCCTGAAGTTTGGATTCCAGTTTACCAAGCAATCAGCATACTGCACAGTCAGCCCTTTGAGGGCTTCATGCTTTACTCATCTGTTACAGAAAACCAGGACCTGTGGTGATAGGACCCTGAGAACTTTCTGGCAATAACATTAGCACTCAAATAAAAAGCTCCATTGCTTAAACATATTTTAATTCTCTTTTCTCAAAAAGTGAATTAAAATTGTTTTGAAAACAGAAAGGAAGACCTCCCTGGTGGTCCAGAGGTTAATAATTCACCTGTCAATGCAGGGACACAGGTTCAATCCTGAAGATTCCACATGCCACGGAGCAACTAAGCCCCAGTGTCACAACTACTGAACCCACGTGCCTCGAGCCTGAGCGCCACAACAAGACAGCAGCCCCTACTCACTGCAACTAGAGAAAGCCTAGGAGCTAAAAGTCAATCTAATCAATTAATAAAACAAAAGCAAACAAACAAGCAACAACAACAAAAACAGAGAGTCCGTGAGCTTTTTTCTTCTCACAAGAGTCTCTAAGATTTTTAAGATGCCACTATTAGTATACTCTCAGTGAAGTTTCTAGTGATTTGCAGTTTAAATCAGTCAAGGTAATGTGTTTTTCCATGATTGATCACAATTCTGAGCTTGTTTAAAGAGAGAATTAAAGGTCTTGATAATCATCATTATGAATATATATTGGGCGACGGTGACTTTTTTCCATTGAACATAATTTTTAGAGGATGAAGGTCCCAGGAAAGCATGCATTTAAGACACTGAAAACAAAATGTGTGCTTTATACAATGTTGCCTTTACCCATTCAAAGAAAGAGATTCTTCCACCAACTATGCTTTAAAAAAGAAAGAAGAAAGAAAAAGAGTGGCTAGAAACTTAAACATTGATAGAACATCCCAGCAAGTAACTTGTTGGAGCAAGAAAGAGGCCCACTTGAAATTCTTCTCTCTCATGTGATCATTTGTGGTGGAGCAGCATAGTGGTCCTGGTCTATGATGAACTGGAAATTGTAAAAATAACATGGTTCAGATGGTAAAGAATCCACCTGCAGTGTGGGAGACCTGGATTCCATCCCTGTATCAGGAAGACCCCCTGGAAAGGGACTAGCTACCCACTCCAGCATTCTTGCCTGGAGAATTCCATGGACAGAGGAGATGGCGAGCTACAGTCCATGGGGTCACAAAAAGTCAGACAGGACTGAGCAACTAACAAAAAATTAAAAAAAAAAAAACAACTGATTCTTCACAACAGATAGTTTGAGAAGCACTGGCTTGCAAAGCTGTTGGTTAGATGTGCATACTCTGATACAGCTTGGGGCTTCCAGAATTTCAAACAGCCTGAGTTAAACTTTCACAGAGGTTCAAAACTAAAAACTAATTCAAGGAAATCTTTATTCCCAATGAAACCAAGCTAAAATTTTTTAAAACTGAAAGAATGAAAAGAGATTCTGAGTTGCTCCACTGTTTTATTTGTGGAAATGTTTAGGGAGTAAAGAATAAATTTTGTATTACACTGTATGCAAAACAAGGTAAAATAAGTTAAGTATAGGGGAAAATAATGTATTTCCAAGGAAACTCATGGCAGACTTCTTTATGATAGCATAACACTGGAAACAACCTAAATGCCATCAATGAGAGGCTAGTGAATTACATACAGGGTAACACCAACATGCCACAAAATAGTTTTTAGTTGTTATTAACAGATTGAGACATCTCAACATGTCCCGATATGTCAAGATTTTTAAGATATATTATCAAGTGCTTTTGAACTGTGGTGTTGGAGAAGACTCTTGAGAATCCCTTGGACTGCAAGGAGATCCAACCAGTCCATTCTAAAGGAGATTAGCCCTGGATGTTCTTTGGAAGGAATGATGCTAAAGCTGAAACTCCAGTTCTTTGGCCACCTCATGCAAAGAGTTGACTCATTGGAAAAGACTCTGATACTGGGAGGGATTGGGGGCAGGAGGAAAAGGGGACGACAGAGGATGAGATGGCTGGATGGCATCACCGACTCGATGGATGTGAGTTTTGAGTGAACTCCAGGAGATGGTGATGGACAGGGAGGCCTTGCGTGCTGCGATTCATGGGGTTGCAAAGAGTCGGACACGAATGAGCAACTGAACTGAACTGAACTGAAAAGAAAAACAGCAGGATACAAAATCGCATATAATGGTGAATAACTTTGTATAAAGGATAGAACACACACGTGCACACATGTACATGTTTGAATACATGGATTACACTGGGAAGGGGGTTTCCTCCAGGGCCGTTAACTGGGAACCTGGTGCAAAAGGAGAGAGAAGTTGTCTTTCTTTTCACCTTTGCCCTTTTGTACCTTTCAGATTGTGTTCAATGTGCAAGTAATATCTATTCCCAACAATGTATTAAAAATAATAATTAAAATATCAAAAACATAAGTTAGAAATACATTATTTACATTCAACTATCCCCATAAACTGAAATGACATCTGCCCTTTAATCTCTCTGCAGGATCTGGCATGGTGCCTTCCATTCAATATTTGCTAAATTGTTGAACTAAAAGTAATAGCTCATACAGAATTTAACATACAAAAAAAAAGGAACATTCAATATTTATCTTTTAAACTTGATATGTTTTCAAAGAACTAAATCATTTTAGCCAAAATGAACAAAATACATTGTGGAAACAGATTAAACCTCTAAAGCTGCTAAAAGACTCTGGATCAACTTTAGAATCAAAACTTCCTGCAATCAGATAATTTACCCTGATCAATTTAATCAGTAAGTTAAGAAAATCATGATTTACAATTACACTATAATTTGGCTGAAGAAGATGGAATTATTAATACTTGTCATCCCTGGGCAGCTCTTCAGTCTTTCATTAATTTACACGAATTCACAGACTCATCAAGACTATTCCATGCTTGTTTAGATTGAAGCTGAGAAAATAATATTGTTTAGAATGAAAATGAAGATAACAGTGAGAAATTAAGGAAAGAGTAGAGAATCGGGTATTAGGAGCTCTCTGAGCAAAGTGTGTGCATATGTGCTAAGTTGCTCAGTCATGTCCAACTGTTTGTAACCCCACGGACTGCAGCCACCAGGCTCCTCTGTCCATGGACTTTCCCAGGCAAGAATACTGGAGTGGGAATCTCCTCTGGGGATCTTCCCAACCCAGGGATCAAACTCATGTCCCCTGCATTGGCAGGCGAACTCTTCACCACTAGACCACCAGGGAAGTCCCTCAGCTCAGTTTCTTTCAGTCGCTTAGTCGTGTCCGACTCTTTGCAACCCCATGAATTGCAGCACGCCAGGCATCTCTGTCCACCACCAATTCCCAGAATTTACCCAAACTCATCTGCATCGAGTTGGTGATGCCATCCAGCCATCTCATCCTCTATCATCCCCTTCTCTTTCTGCCCTCAATCCCTCCCAACATCAGGGTCTTTTCCAATGAGTCAACTCTTCACATCAGGTGGCCAAAGTACTGGAGTTTCAGCCTCAGTATCAGTCCTTCCAATGAACACCCAGGACTGATCTCCTTTAGGACGGACAGGTTGGATCTCCTTGCAGTCCAAGGGACTCTCAAGAGTCTTCTCCAACACCACAGTTCAAAAGCATCAATTCTTCAGTGCTCAGCTTTCT
>SJYX01010156.1:30813-58636 GCA_006410675.1 Oreotragus oreotragus | reverse complement strand
CGTCGCTTCTCAGATCACCAAGACTCGAATTCGATGCAATCAGCAAGAGGATTTATTAAACCGGCGCGCCGGGGTTCGATCTTCCTTGAAAAGAACGAACCCCGATGCTAGTTACAAAGCAGTTTTTATACACCAAAAGCTATAAGCAGGTATAGGTGGGGTGAAGACGATCTCAGCAAACTGATTGGTGGGCATAACTTGACCTTTACAGAGATAGGTCTGAAAGCTATCAGGCTGTAACGGCTAACCGACCACCTCATACCTTGTGGCGGTTTAGCCAATTTTTTAGAAAGGATTAACAGAAAAACAATTACCCAGGGGGTCCCTTTTAAGGCCAGGAAACTAGACTATAGATTATCAGATAGAGGGCAGGTTCCTTTTCTATGAGTCATGACTAGCCCTTGAGAAACAGAACAAAGGGTAGTTTTAAAATTTAACTTTTTTTCTTCACTACTAGTCCAGATACCCAATAACAACAGCTCAGGTCAAGATCTAGAATATTTCTAGCACCCGTAAGGTTTCCTCTCGCTACTTCCCAGGAAATTGCCCTCGCCCACGACAGTCCCTTTCTGACTTTCATCACTTCTATTCCTGTTGCCTTCCACTCCTGGACTTGTTATAAATGGAATCATAGTAGGTACTCTTTTATGTCTGACCTCTTCCACTCAGTATCATGTCTGAGAGGTCCTTCCATGCTGCAGCATGAATCAGTAGTTTGGTCTTTTTTGTCACTGTGGAAAATTCCATCATATGATAACACTGCAATTTATTAATTCTCCTCTCGATGGATATTTGGGCTGTTACTTTGGAGCTATTAATACTAATGTAAATTCAATTAATTCCTTTGAATCCAAGGACTAGAAGTTCATATTTTTACTCAACGTAGAGTTGACTCATTGGAAAAGACCCTGATGCTGGGAGGGATTGGGGGCAGGAGGAAAAGGGGACAACAGACGATGAGATGACTGGATGGCATCATCGACTTGATGGACATGAGTTTGAGTGAATTCTGGGAGTTGGAAATGGACAGGGAGGCCTGGCGTACTGCAATTCATGGGGTCACAAAGAGTTGGACATGACTGAGCAACTGAACTGAACTGAACTGAAAGTTTACACAGTGAAATAATAGTAAAATAGAGAAATGCAGAAAACTAAAATAAGGATACAATATCAATGCCTGAGCAGATAAGTCCAGCATGCAATCTTTCAGGACTTTAGAGTTTCAATAATTGCATTTCAAGTTAAACTCTGAGCTTTCTGGAAGCCAAACAAAAAGGAAAATATGGTGAATTATATAATGTTTGTAATAGGATGAAAGAATCAGTTAGTCAGAAGAGCAGAACTTCTCTTGCCTCTAAGTTTCAAAGAAAGACCTTCTCATGGAGCTCCATGGTACAAATCACTGAGATACGTAAAGACTAATGTCCTCAACAAGAAAGATATGAACAGATTTTTAGATAACTATTTTCTTTTTATTTAATTAGCTTTCATTAGAGTATAACTGATTTATAATATTGTGTTATTTTCTGCCATACATCAGTTATGTGTGTGTGCATTAGTCACTCAGCCATGTCTGACTCTTTGTGACCCCATGGATTGTAGCCTGCCAAGCTCCTTTGTCCATGGGATTCTCCAGGGAAGAACACTGAAGTGGGTTGCCATTCCCTTCTCCAACATCAGTGATACATACACATATATCCACTCTTTTATAGATTCTTTTCCCATATAGGTCACTACAGAGTATTGAGAAGTTTCCTAGTTCCAGCAGGTCCTTATTAGTTACCTACTTTATTTATGGCAATGTGCTTATGTCAACCCCAATTTAGATCACTATTTCTTATCATGCCCATAAGACATGATCCCAAATCAGCAGATTATTCAACAATATGCACACAGTGGTATTGTGCATGGGTGTATATTTTTAAAGAGAGAAAAATATATTAGAACATTGCATATCCTAAGTCAGGGGTCAGCAAACACAAGCCCACTGGCCAAACGTGACTTGAGACTTGTCTTTGTAAATAGTTTTATTTATTCATTTACATACTGTCTGTGGCAACTTTACTGAACAGTTAAAGAGTTATAACAAAGGCCATTTGGTGTATGAAGGCTAAAATATTTACCATTTTTTACAGAAAAAAATTGGCCAAATCCTACTGCGAATAGCATAGAATACCAGGTTATTTTCTTCTTATTTATTGTTATGCCTTTATATAGTCTCTTCAGTATGGGTAGGACTGCGACTTGCCTCTAACCAGTAGAATGTGGCAAAAGTGAAGGAATTTTGCCAAATCAGTTGATTCTTATTTAATCAAAAGAAAGATTATCCTACATGGACCTGGCTTAATAGGTGAAAGTCCTAAAAAGAAGGACTGGGCTCTCACTCCCATCAGAGACCTCTCTCCCTTGCTGGCTTGAAGAAGTAGGCTGCGTGCTGTGAGGGGGCCTCTGGAAAGGGCCATGTGTCAGGGAGCTGTGGGCCACCTCAAGGAGCAGAGGGCCTCAGTTCTGCAACCACAAAGAACTGAATTATTCCAACAACAAGATGAGCTTAAAGAAGGACCCTGAGCACAGAGTAGAACCACAGCTCTAGACAACACCTTGATTAGAGCCTGGTAAGTCCCTGAAGCAGGAGATGGATCTAAACTATGCCAAGACTTGACCATTGAAAATGGTGAGTTAACAAATGTGTGCTGTTTTAACGCACTAAATTTGTGGTAAGTTGTTACACAGCAATAGAAAGTTATATTTACCTAGTCTCCTCACTTTTTCTATAGTACACATACAGTTTAAACATGAGAGACAACCACAAATTTTATTAAGAGTTCTTATCATTTAGAAGTACACACCAAATTATCTAAGGATAAAATGATATGATGTCTGAGATTTGCTTCAAAAAATGGAGAGGGGACAACAGAATATGAGATTGGCCAGATGTTGATAATTCTTGAAGCTAATTGATGGATTCGTGGGGATTTATTATACTCCTCCTTCTACTTTTGTGTATGTTTGAAATTTTCCATAATAAAAAAGTTTTTAAAAATTAAACTCATACATACAGAATTAGCTAAAAGGATGTTTATAGTTTCTGATACAGGAAAACTAAACAATTTAAATATCTACACAGGGAACTGGTTAAATTAATCACTATAGATGTACAGTCTGTGTATATGTGTCTTTAAAATTGATTGCATAGAATAATGATGCTGATAACATTTTTCTATGGTCTTTGAATTTGATATAAAATAAAATACTTGTAAGCAACAAAACAACCACAAAGCTTGTGTAGTTTTTTTAAAAAACCCATGTGAGCAAATTCTTTCTGTCATGCAGTGACTGAATTCAGTCTAAGTTCCCTATGGTTCCCCATACTAGAAGGATTATAGTGGAGGTGCTAGAGGAGGGGAGCACTCAGAGCCACCCAGTGATCCTCCTACTCATCACCAGTCTCTCAGTCCTCTGCCGAATAACAGGCAATTTCAGGTGGCATGTTTGGCTCAGTCTCCAGTCCTGCTATGAACAGAGATGGAGGAGGCAAGGAAGAGGCTGGAGCCGAACAGGCAATTCAAAATCTCAGTACATCTTGAATTCTTGAGAAAATTCTGAACTATAACTACCTTTGTGTTTGTGTGTGTGTGTCTCTCTCTGTGTTAGTTGCTAAGTCATGCCCAACTCTTTGTGATCCCATGGATTGTAGCCCACCAGGCTCATCTGTCCATGGAATACTCCAGGCAAGAATACTGGAGTGAATAGCCATTCCCTTCCCTGGGGGGGTCTTCTTATCCCAGGGATCAAATCCAGATCTCTTGAATTGCCTGTGGATTCTTTACCATCTAAGCCACAAGGGAAGCACCATAACTACCTTTGAAAGTGAAAGAAGAAAGAAAGTTTAGTCACTCAGTTGTGTCCGACCCTTTGCGACCCCATGAACTGTAGCCTACCAGACTCCTCCACCCTTGGGATTTTCCAGGAAAGAGTACTGGAGTGGGTTGCCATTTCCTTCTTCAGAGGATCTTCCCGACCCAGGGATCAAACCCAGGTGTCCCATACTGTAGGCAGATGTTCTACTGTCTGAGCCACCAGGGAAGTCCATAACTACCTTTCAGTTCAGTTCAGTTCAGTCACTCAGTCATGTCCAACTCTTTGCAACCCCATGAACTGCAGCACGCCAGGCCTCCCTGTCCATCACCAACTCCCGGAGTTCACTCAAGTTCATGTCCATCGAGTCAGTGATGCCATCCAGCCATCTTATCCTCTGTCACTCCCTGCTCCTCCTGCCCCCAATCCCTCCCAGCATCAGAGTCTTTTCCAATGAGTCAACACTAAACATGAGGTGGCCAAAGTACTGGAGTTTCTGCCTTAGCATCATTCCTTCCAAAGAAATCCCAGGGCTGATCACCTTCAGAATGGACTGGTTGGATCTCCTTGCAGTCCAAGGGACTCTCAAGAGTCTTCTCCAACACCACAGTTCAAAAGCATCGATTCTTCGGCGCTCAGCTTTCTTCACAGTCCAACTTTCACATCCATACATGACCACAGGAAAAACCATAGCCTTGACTAGGCGGACCTTAGTCGGCAAAGTAATGTCTCTGCTTTTGAATATACTATCCAGGTTGGTCATAACTTTTCTTCCAAGGAGTAAGCGTCTTTTAATTTCATGGCTGCAGTCACCATCTGCAGTGATTTTGGAGCCCAAAAAAATAAAGTCTGACACTGTTTCCACTGTTTCCCCATCTATTTCCCATGAAGTGATGGGACCGGATGCCATGATCTTCGTTTTCTGAATGTTGAGCTTTAAGCCAACTTTTTCACTCTCCTCTTTCACTTTCATCAAGAGGCTTTTTAGCTCCTCTTCACTTTCTGCCATAAGGGTGGTGTCATCTGCATATCTGAGGTTATTGATATTTCTCCCGGCAATCTTGATTCCAGCTTGTGTTTCTTCCAGTCCAGCGTTTCTCATGATGTACTCTGCATATAAGTTAAATAAGCAGGGTGACAATATACAGCCTTGACGTACTCCTTTTCCTATTTGGAACCAGTCTGTTGTTCCATGTCCAGTTCTAACTGTTGCTTCCTGACCTGCATACAGATTTCTCAAGAGGCAGGTTAGGTGGTCTGGTATTCCCATCTCTTTCAGAATTTTCCACAGTTTATTGTGATCCACACAGTCAAAGGCTTTGGCATAGTCAATAAAGCAGAAATAGATGTTTTTCTGGAACTCTCTTGCTTTTTCCATGATCCAGCGGATGTTGGCAATTTGATCTCTGGTTCCTCTGCCTTTTCTAAAACCAGCTTGAACATCAGGAAGTTCACGGTTCACGTATTGCTGAAGCCTGGCTTGGAGAATTTTGAGCATTACTTTACTAGCATGTGAGATGAGTGCAATTGTGTGGTAGTTTGAGCATTCTTTGGCATTGCCTTTCTTTGGGATTGGAATGAAAACTGACCTTTTCCAGTCCTGTGGCCACTGCTGAGTTTTCCAAATTTGCTGGCATATTGAGTGCAGCACTTACACAGCATCATCTTTCAGGACTTGCAATAGCTCAACTGGAATTCCATCACCTCCACTAGCTTTGTTCGTAGTGATGCTTTCTGAGGCCCACTTGACTTCACATTCCAGGATGTCTGGCTCCAGGTGAGTGATCACACCATCGTGATTATCTGGGCCGTGATGATCTTTTTTGTACAGTTCTTCTGTGTATTCTTGCCACCTCTTCTTAATATCTTCTGCTTCTGTTAGGTCCATACCATTTCTGTCCTTTATCGAGCACATCTTTGCATGAAATATTCCCTTGGTTTCTCTAATTTTCTTGAAGAGATCTCTACCAACATTAGGGTCTTTCTGTTCTTTTCCTCTATTTCTTTGCATTGATTGCTACAGAAGGCTTTCTTATCTCTCCTTGCTATTCTTTGGAACTCTGCATTCAGATCTTCCTTTTTCTCCTTTGCTTTTTGCTTCTCTTCTTTTCACAGCTATTTGTATGGCCTCCCCAGACAGCCATCTTGCTTTTTTGCATTTCTTTTTCTTGGGGATGGTCTTGATCCCTGTTTCCTGTACAATGTCATGAACCTCAGTCCATAGTTCATCAGGCACTCTGTCTATCATATCTAGTCCCTTAAATCTATTTCTCACTTCTACTGTATAATCATAAGGGATTTGATTTAGGTCATACCTGAATGGTCAAGTGGTTTTCCCTACTTTCTTCAATAAGTCTGAATTTGGCAATAAGGAGTAGCCTAAGTTCAGGCTATAAACTTAAACAGCAGTAGAAAAAAACCTGAAATATGGATTACCAATGAATGTAGGCTTAAAACTCAATATTCAAAAAATTAATTATGACATCTGGTCCCATCACTTCATGGAAAAGAGATGGGGAAACCATGAAAACAGTGACAGATTTTATTTTCTTGGGCTCCAAAATCACTGCAGACAGTAACTACAGCCATGAAATTAAAAGACGCTCTCTCCTTGGAAGAAAAGCTATGACAAACCTAGACAGCATATTACAAAGCAGAGACATCACTTTGCCAACAAAAGTCCATATAATCAAAGCTATGGTTTTTGTAGTAATTATGTACAGATGTGAGAGCTGGACCATAAAGAAGTCTGAGCACCAAAGAACTGATGCTTTTGAACTGTGGTGTTGGAGAAAATTCTTGAGAGTTCCTTGGATGGCGAGGAGAACAAACCAGTCAGTCAATCCTAAAGGAAAATCAACCCTGAATATTCATTGGAAGGATTAATAGTGAAGCTGAAGCTCCAATACTTTGGCCACTTGATGTGAAGAGTCGAATTCCAAAAGACCCTAATGTTGGGAAACACTGAGGGCAGGAAGAGAAGGGGACAACAGACGATGAGATTGTTGGATAGCATCATTGGTTCAATAGAAATGAGTATGAGCAAGCTCCAGGAGATAG
Source organism: Oreotragus oreotragus (assembly GCA_006410675.1). Classification (NCBI taxonomy): domain Eukaryota; kingdom Metazoa; phylum Chordata; class Mammalia; order Artiodactyla; family Bovidae; genus Oreotragus; species Oreotragus oreotragus. The sequence continues at coordinate 51,718 of SJYX01010156.1, read as the reverse complement.
TGAAGGATAAGCAAGCCTGACATGCTGCAGTCCACAGGACGGCGAACAGCTGGACACGACTGAGTGACTGAACAACAATAAAGTGAGTGTAGGAAGGAAGGAGACAGGGGAAAAAGGAAGAGAGGAAGAACAGAGAAGGGAGAAATGTAAATGGGCAATGCTGCTAAGTCACTTCAGTCGTGTCCAACTCTGTGCGACCCCATAGATGGTAGCCAACCAGGCTCCCCCGTCCCTGGGATTCTCAAGGCAAGAACACTGGAGTGGGTAATAGCTAAACGAAAAGGTGTTCAAGGTCATTAATCATCAGGTAACTACAAATCAGTCCATGGGGTCACAAAAGAGTTGGATATGACTTAGCAACTAAACAACAATCATAAATCAAAATCACAGCAAGAAATCAACATCCAACATATCAGGGTATTTTAAATGAAAACAATTGACTATCAAATGTGGCAAATGGAATTCTAAGATATCACTTGTAGGAGTACAAGTATGTTACATCGTATAGTGAAACCACTTTAGAAAACTGTTTGGCGATCTACTAAAATTAGACACATACATACACAGTAAGTCAGCAATTCCATTTCAAGGTATATATTCCCAACAAAAATGCAAATATACATTCACCAAAAGAGACACACTAAAGTGCTCACAGCTGCACTATTTTTAACAGGCAAAACTAGAAACTACCAAAATATCCAACAGCAGATGTATACATAATGATGGTATATTTATATGATAGAATACATAGCAGAAGTATGAATGAAGCATTACCATAGGCCACAACACAGCCTCTCAAAAAATGTTAAGTGAAAGAAGCCAGGATATTTATTCACTGTGATCTCAAATGTCAGCTCCATTTCATTGCTATAAAAACAGATCTGTAATAGGTGGTTAATATCCAGTAAAGATCAAAGACATCATATTGGATCACTGCTGCTGCTGCTGCTAAGTCACTTCAGTCGTGTCCGACTCTGTGCGACCCCAGAGACGGGGGCCCACTGTCTCTGGGATTCTTCAGGCAAGAACACTGGAGTGGGCTGCCATTTCCTTCTCCAATAATCTCAAAATAGCAGAAGGGGAAAACAACTAATATAATTAATACATATGTTATTCTCAAAGTTCTCTAGACCTTGTATGAGTCACCTCCAGAATTCTCTCAGTAACTCTTCGCCATAGGTATTGTTATTCATTACATTTTATAAAAGGAGGAACTAAGACCCAGTGAACTTGAGCAATTTGCCCAAAGTTACAAAGCTCTTAAATAGCCAACTACTACTACTAAGTCACTTTAGTCATGTCCAACTCTGTACAGCCCCATAGACAGCAGCCCACCAGGCCCCCCTGTCCCTGGGATTCTCCAGGCAAGAACATTGGAGTGGGTTGCCATTTCCTTCTCCAATGCATGAAAGTGAAAAGTGAAAGTGAAGTCGTTCAGTCATGTCTGACTCTTAGCGACCGCATGGACTGCACCCTACCAGACTCCTCCATCCATGGGATTTGCCAGGCAAGAGCACTGGAGTCAGGTGCCATTGCCTTCTCCATTAAACAGCCAAACCTTGATTCAAATCCAGAACTGCTTGCTCCAAAATCCCAGAGTGGTTCTATCACATCCCCATGGCCCGAGGCTATGAGTGTCTTTGACTTTTACCAGTAAAACAATTTCATAAAACCTGCATCCTTATAAATATCTCATATAAACAAAGTAGCCTGAGGTGATTTCCCAGGAATATTACTGCATTATGGTTTATTGCCATTTACAACCCAGAAAATGTCCCAAAGCCTTTACTCTTAATAAGGAAAAAATGGAGGAAGAGTTTCCTTGATCCCAAAAGAACATTTGACTGTCCAGGACATAGCCAGAGTATAGCTAAACCACCCCCACCACAGGCCCCCAGAAGTCTTTCTGCAAAAGGGTGGGGAGGGGGCCACCAAGGTCAAGGTTTTAAAGCTTTTCTTATTGTAGCTGTTTTATTATTCATATACTTTTAATAGCATCTCAGTGATTGTTTTATAGGCCTACTGTAGCTTAAGTTCATGCTAAAGGCATTACAAGTTTCTCCCTTTTAAATTTTTAACCAGACCAAAAGTTGACAAAAATCACATATGCTCCTGAAACAGTCAAATCTCGTTTTCTAACAGAAATCTGGACAGTTTTACATGTCAGTTTACAGATTTGAGGGGATCCCATCAGGATTTGTTGTCCGTTACAACTACAAAAACTAAAGTCTTGATGACTATCTATAGCCAAGCATGTCACGTTTTCTGACTTAAAAGTCATTTTCAGAAAGGATTATCACAAGAAGATGAAGAAAGAAAACATTCTATTTTTCTTCTTTTCATTAGACAACAAACCAAATGTTTCCACAACTGGGAAGGGGAGACACTGAACAGGAGGACACGAGAAATTTTGAAATTATGCCACCACTGAAAAGACAAACTATCCAAGTTGATAATGCTTAGTTTGAAAGTGAAAGTGAAGTCACTCAGTCGTGTCTGACTCTTTGCGACCCCATGGACGGTAACCTACCAGGCTCCGCGGTCCATGGGATTTTCTAGGCAAGAATACTTGAGTGGGCTGCCATTTCCTTCTCCAAGGGATCTTTCCAACCCAGGGATCGAACCTGGGTCTCCTGCATTACCCAGGTTTACCGTCTGAGCCACTGGGCTCAGCCACTGAACCATTGGGCTAGGGAAGCCCAATGCTTTGTTTAGAAGAGGTTAATGGTTGCCTTTTATTGAAGGAGAATGAGTTTTGTTAAATATATTGATAGCACAAATATTAATAATTGAAGCACAAATCTTTCCCACTGCCCCATTAGACTTACTCTATCAAATGCATGATGATGAATTTAAAGTCTTAGCTTTTATATATAGGAGCCAACAGCAGAATCTCTCCCAAATCTAGATGTCTGGGTCCCTGAAAAGTTTTCCCAGCAGGAGAATTCCCAGCTATAACAGTAACCTTATGAGAAAATCAGAGTTGAGGGGATAGATTGAGAGAATGTCTGATAAATATTTTTGTGTTTACTAACATACAATGATAAATCCGGCACACGCAGTCAATAATGGCATGATCACATACCTTAAATGAGTAATAATGGCCTATATACACTTAGCCTTTAGTGCCTATCTCTTGATTCCATTAAGATATTCATTAAGATCTCCTTCCCTTGGGTTTTAATGGGATGCTACTGAATCCATTTTATCTTTACAGATAAACTACCAGCTAAGAGGTGGCTTTTTCTATCTTTAGCTTTCCAGCAAAACATCTTTCAACCAACCATTCAGATTTCACAACTCAGAGCTATGGGGGCACCCCATCCCTCACCCCACCCAGATGCTTTGGCCCCCAGATGCAGAAACTTATTTTCAGCATTATAATCACTGAACTGACTTGTGCACTCAGAATTATGTCCCCAGTGTCAGTACATGCCTTCCCCCTCCTGCCACCTTGCCACACCAGAATCACTCACCTTGCAATCTAGCTCTCCTCTCCCTCAGCTTCCTTCTTCCTCACCACAAACACTCCAGCTTTACCTGCTGCAATAGTTAATTTTATGTATCAATTTGGCTAGGCTATGTCACCTAGTTCGGAGAAGGCAATGGCACCCCACGCCAGTACTCTTGCCTGGAAACTCCCATGGACGGAGGAACCTGGTAGGCTGCAGTCCATGGGGTCGCTGAGTCAGACACAACTGAGCGACTTCACTTTCACTTTTCACTTTCGTGCATTGGAGAAAGAAATGACAACCCACTCCAGTGTTCTTGCCTGGAGAATCCCAGGGATGGCAGCGCCCAATGGGCTGCCATCTGTGGGGTGGCACAGAGTCAGACACGACTGAAGCGACTTAGCAGCAGCAGCAGCAGCAGCAGCATGGCACCTAGTTATTTTTTTAAATACCATTCTAGGTGTTGCTGTGAAGGTTATTTGGTAGATGTGACTAAAATCTATAAGCAGTTGGGCTTTCCAGGTGGCTCAGTAGTAAAGAATCCACCTGTCAGTTCAGGAAACATGGGTTCAATCCCTGATCCTGGAAAATCCCACATGCTGTAGGGCAACTAAGCCCATGGCTCTCAACTACTGAGCCTGTTCTCTAGAGCCTGGGAGCCACAAATGTTGAGCCCACGTTCCACAACTACTGCAGCCTGAGTGGCCTAGAGCACATCCTCTGCAGCAAGAGGAGCCACCACAATGAGAAGCCAGCAGCGCAACTAGAGAGTAGCCCCTGCTCTCTTCAACTAGAGAAAAGCCTGTGCACAATAAAGACACAGTACAGCCAAAAACAAATAAAAATAAAATATTTTTAAAATAAATAAAATCTATAATCAGTTGACTTAAGTAAAAAAAGATCACACAAAATATGGGTGGGCCTCCAATCAGGCTTCCCAGGCGGCGCTAGTGGTAAACAACCTGCCTACCAATGCAGGACGCAGATTTGATTCTTGGGTTGAGAAGATCCCCTGTAGAAGGAAATGGCAACCCACTTCAGTATTCTTGCCTGGAGAATCCCATGGACTGAGGCAGGGCTACAGTCCATAGAGTGGCAAAGAGCTGGACATGACTGAGGCAACTTAGCATGCACGTTCATCCAATCAATTGAATGCCTTGAGAGTGAAAACGAAGGTTTCTCAGAGAAGACGACGCTCCAATAGCTGGAATTTGGAATGCCTGATTTTCCAGGCTGCCAGCATGGACTGCAGATTTCAGATTTTGCATTTATCAGTCCCCACCCAACAACTGTGTGAGCAAACTTGAGAAGGCTCAGAGAGAGGAGGAAGAGACAAAAACAGAGACGGAGAAAGAGAACGGGTTCTATGTCTCTAATACAAAAACAGTCCTAATACATATCCCTTCAAAACTTGTCAGGTCCTCAGTTCAGTTCAGTTCAGTCGCTCGGTCGTGTCCGACTCTTTGTGACCCCATGAATCGCAGCACGCCAGGCCTCCCTGTCCATCACCAACTCCCGGAGTTCACTCAGACTCACGCCCATTGAGTCCGTGATGTCATCCAGCCATCTCATCCTCTGCCGTCCCCTTCTCTTCCTGCCCCCAATCGCTCCCAGCATCAGAGTCTTTTCCAATGAGTCAACTCTTCGCATGAGGTGGCCAAAGTACTGGAGTTTCAGCTTTAGCATCATTCCTTCCAAAGAAATCCCAGGGCTGATCTCCTTCAGAATGGATTGGTTGGATCTCCTACTACTGCTAATTATCTCAAAACAAAAGACTCACAAGTCAGTCGTCGTAGAAGTGAAATCTCATAGTCATTTCATAGTAAAATTTTACACACTAATATTTCATAGAAAGGGAATTTTAAGTTGTGTGAAGATGGCTATAATCCTCAAGTCAGTTTCTGAAAAAGATTCTTCACTTGACCAAACTTTAGTCAGGCTCCTGAACATTCTGCTGGGCCCCATTGTAAAAATCTAGTTTTCAGCAAGAACCCTGCTAAACAGTTTACCCAGAAACCCCCACCCTCAAAATCTGATCTCCCTCCATGTCTGATCAGGTCCTCTCCCTCCACATCCTCCGGGCAATGTCTGCTCAGTGTGGCCTATCTTCAGCAAAGACCACTGTCAGGTCAGTTTAGCTAGACTCTCCTTTACCTCTGATGTTTCCTCTTAGTAATTTTCCATGCACTGACCCCCACCTGCTCCTCAACTAAAAATTCCCACTTGCCCTGACAGTATTCAGAGTTCAGCCCAATCTCTTTCTCCCGCTGAGGAATCCCACTGCAGTGGCCCCTGTACCTATTGTGATGATCCTAAACAGTCTGCTTTAACATCTCTAACAAGCATCATCAACCAATTTTTCCTTCAGTAGTTCTGGTTAAAACAAATTGCCCTATAACTTGATTGTAAGCCAACACAAAGAAGACTTGTTCTTACTCATTTTAGAAAGGATGACATTTCAGTGAGAAACCTGTTTTCTCCCTCCAAAACTGAGCACATCTGGGGAATTCAAACCAGCTCCTTCAATCCAAAGAACAGTGGAAAAAACAGGCGAGCTCCAGGACAACCTGGGACGGGCCTGACTGCACCAGCGCTGAGCTGGCGCTTCTGCAACTTCAATTCTGTGCTTTTTCATTTGCAACAGAACTGCTCAGGGCTCCTAAGGACCTTCTGCTGGATGTCAGTCTAGGACAAGGTCAGATATGTGGAGCTACCTCCCATGAGAATGATCAGTTGCCAAGCACATCTCCAACTTGCTCTCAGAAATCTACAAAACTTGTGGCTGAATCTTCTCCCCTTTGCAGAGTAAAAAATAAATAAATAAATAAGATTTCTGAAATCTAAAACCCTACTCAGAAGTTAACGTATTTCCTGTAGGGAAAAAAGAAAATAACCCAGAAGTCTCATGTTGCTTAAGATACAAGTGTTGATCAAAGTTATTTTCCTATTTCTAAGAAAGTCTTTTTTGAAAGAATTTTCAAAATTCTTAGGGCTGCTAATTAGAAGAGAAAGGACAACATAAAACTTAGCTTATTTATAACAGAAGAATGTCTGCAAATAATCATTACTCATACATCATTTGGATGGGTGGCTATTGATTTGAAAACTCACCAGGAAGAAATATTATAATGAGACCACTCCACCTACAACATAACTTTTCAGGACTTATGATCAGAAGTTATCATTAGTATCCCTCATGCAAAGAATCACTGGTCAGCCCAGTTGACTCGATCTGGCCAAACTGAATCCTGGTATCACTGATCAATGAATAAAGAAGGAAGATTTTTTTTTTTAGTTCCTCAGATCAATGGTGAGAACAAAATATCACAGAGAAACAGGGCAGAGGTCAAGGTCCTGTAACCTCTCAGTCTCCTAAAGAAAAGACCATCTATACCAGTTACCAGCTGCCCCTTAAGTTAGACTCATAAGCACCCGAAGTTCCAACACCATCCCACCTGAGGTCACTGACCTCTGCAGGCCTGAACAAGTGGAGTTTCTTGCCCAGTGCTGATGCCACCCCTTGGGGAATGGGAGGGGAGAATCTTCCTCCTGTGGATACTACAGGGAAAGGAAGCACAGGATGCCAACAGACACTGCCCTGCAGAGCCATGGTATCCAACCTTTTTGGCACCAGGGACCGGCTTCATGGGAGACAATTTTTCCACTGTCAAGGGGCAAGAGGAGGTGGCAGATGGTTTCTGGATGACTCTCATAAGGAGGGCACACCTAGATCCCTCATATGCACAGTTCACAGTAGGGTTCACACTCCTATGAGAATCTAATGCCGCCACTAATCTAACAGGAGGCAGAGCTCAGGCAGTAATGTGAGCAATGGAGGGTGGCTGGAAATACAGATGAAGCATTGCTGGCTTGTCCACCACTCACCTCCTGCTGTGTGGCCTGGTTCCTTACAGGCCACAGACCAGTACCTGGGCGGAGTGCTAAATCTCGAACCCCTGGGCTGAGTGCTAAATCCCAGGTCTTGTGCCCCATTGACCTTCTCATTCATCACCAACTGGAAGAATCTCAATTAGAAACAGCTGAAGAATCAAACGTTCTTGCATGAGGCTAAAGAAACCACCAAGCAGGGATAAATGCAATCTCATGTTTGCAAAGCCCTGGGGTTTTGGCAATGCATGTAGAATGATTTATTTGAATAATTGCTATGAGTGAAATATTATACTTCATTATATAAACATGAAGGAGTCAAGATCTCCAACCTCAGGAGGCTTATATCTGATGGGGAAGACTGGCAAGTTCCAAGCTAAAAGGTGGTGGGTGACATAAATTTAATTGAGGAAAATCCTACAGAAACCCACAGGCAGAAACAATTAATTTCAACTAGGAAAACTGAAATAGGTTGCCAAATAAATTAGCAGGACTCTGGGTAGTTTCCCCTAGAAGCTCAAAAGGAAATTTAGGGGATACTTGGATTAAGAGAAGAAAAATATGGATAGAAGTGACACAGAAGGGAGAATGACCCCAGCCACATAGCAGCAGGCAAAGACCCCTGGGGAAAGAAAAGACTTATTCTGGGTTCATAGACTGAGCTTCTTCCCCAGTTGTTTTTCTTATGCCTCCAGGAGAAGTCTATAACACACAGCAGTCTTACTGAACGTTTAGGGACAAAAGGAAAGAGACTGGGTGGAAGCTTCAGATCAGTGAGACAAACAGAGCCCTTTTTTCTCCAGGATATGTAAATCTTGGAAACCGTATTTAGAGGATTGTATCTGAAAATGAAAGAAACAGAGACCAGAGGACTTGGCAACATTTGGGTTTCACACATAAAAATGGTAAAATAATAAATTTTTAAATGACAGTGGAAGTGCAAAGGAAGGAAATGACTTTCACATTCTATAACCCTGAGCTAGTCAAATACCCCAGTATTCATGCTTTCTCTCACTGTCTGGTTGTTAACTCATGCTGGTCCCTCTGAAAGAATAAAATACCTTCTTAAGGTGCACCAAATGCTACCTCCTTCTGGAAACCTCTGTGCCTCTTCCAGGCAAATTTAAGAACTCCCCTTAGGGGGTACTCTTTCTGCCCCCTTCTGATGCCTATGTCAGAAGCTTTCTCTATCTCCTTTATACTTTAATAAAACTTTATTACANATCGATCCTGTGTCTTGGTGGTCTTGGGCGACGGACTCCAGGGCGGAACCGTGCGGTTCAACACCAGGATCCCTCCTCCTTCCAGCCCGAGAGGATTCTGGATGCCAGCGGAGCTTTTCAGAAGAGCCCCGCCTTTCTGCCTTCTCTGCAGGTCAGTATCCATGAGTTTGTCCAGGCCAGGGGCTGCTGTGTGACTCCAGGGAGAATCCCTTCTCTCTCTGCACCTCCCTCTTTAACACTAGTGATTTTGTGATTGCTGGTGTCAGCTTAAGCACAACCTAAAAGTTGTGACACAACCTATAAAGTTGTATAGACACAACCTAAAAGTTGAGAGTTATGTTTCATTTGGCAGAAATTTTTAGTACCCTAGCCCAACAGACAGCATCTCAAGTAACCCAGAGAATTGCTCCTAGGAAGTGAGGGGAAGAGCCGGATTATACAGAAGTTTTACAACAAAGGGAAGGTAGCCTGAACAGTAAGAGATTATTGTTAATTAAAGGAAACCAGATATCCGAAGTTAAGGAATTTAGTGCTTTTCTATGTATGGGAAAATGCAAGAGTCTGGGCTCATTGAAATCATTCCTTTCATATGCATCTCCCCCATCCGGGGTCAGTATCTTGTGTTTATTCACATCCTGAGTTTCTCAGAGTTCACCATAGGGAGTGGCTGCAGCCTAATAGCTGTGGGATCGCTGGCATTGTTCTCCTTCCTGGGTCTCCTCAGGGCTCAGAAGTTCACATTTTGGAGGGCTGGAATCGCTGATGACTGTGACATCCTTGTCTGCCAATCTGGCAAGAAAGTATTCCATTTCTCATTGGTTTGGAAAACACATGCTGGAGACCAGTCTCAGGCGAGAAGTGTAGATGGAAAGCACAGACATTCCCTAGCCACAGTTAATCCTGAGGTCAGTTCTCACTCAGGAACAATAGATCGTGCCAAGCCTATGGAAAACACCCAAAAGGTTTTTTTGGGTTTTTTGTTTTGTTTTTTTTTTACATTTGCTAAATAATGATAAAAAACAAACAAACAAAAAAAAAAACTAAACATAATCCTCCAACTTCTAGGTAAAATAAACAGCACATTTAATTCAAAATATAAAATGCCTTTAAAATGATCAGTTTTGTTAGTTACCTAAAAATTAGACAGCTTTGTAAACACTGGTTAATCATTTTATTTAAACTACTTTTTAATTATACATGTAAAGTGAAAGTCACTCAATCGTGTCCAACTCTTTGCGATCCCATGGCCTATACCATCCATGAAATTCTCCAGGCAAGAATACTGGAGTGGGTAGCCTTTCCCTTCTCCAGGGATCCCAGGGATCCCCACTCAGGAATCGAACCCAGGTCTCCCACATTGCAGGCAGATTCTTTACCAGCTGAGCCACAAGGGAAACCCAAGAATATTGGAGTGGGTAGTCTATGCCCTCTCCACAGATCTTCAGTCCAGCAGATCGAACCAGGGTCTCCTGCATTGCAGGCGGATTCTTTACCAACTGAGCTATGAAGATAAAGCAAACACTTAATAAAAAATTAATCCTGCAGAACGAGAGTATATAAAGTGAAAGTATGGCAGTTCCCCTGGCAGCCCTGTGGTAAGGACTTGGCACCTTCACTGCCAGGGCCCAGGTTCTGGAATCCCTGGTCTGGAAACTAAGATTCTGCAAGCCATGAGACATGGTCTAATTAATTAATTATGAATTAATAATAAAATGAAAATAAAGTCCTCCTCCCCATCCTATTCCTAGATCACAAGCTATAAACTTAGTGACAAGCATGGCTAAGGATTTCTTACACATCCTTCAAATTTTGTTCAAATGCACACATAAATATGAATCTACGTATATGGTTTACAAAAATAAGCACTCTTAGCATCCCATTGTGGACTTTCTTTAGCCATCCGTCTTGGTTATTGAACCTTTGCAGCATGCAGAGTTCTACGTCTGTCTTCTTAATGCTTGTGTGGCTTCTATTGTTGAGACACCATACTATATTATTCACTCATTCCCATATTGATGTGGATTGTTTCGAGTTTGTTTGTTGCAGTGTATACTGTTCTACATGGGCTGGAGAGCCTGCCCAGAGAGTGCTACTGAAGGAGCAGTCCCTAGGAGCAAACTCTTGGTTCACATGCATTCACTGAAGAAGCTATGCTTTCACTTTTCTGTACAGCTGAAACTAACACAAACCGCAAGTGAACTACAGCTCAATAAAAGAAGCTATCACCTGGGCTTCCCTGGTGGCTCCGTGGTAAAGATTCTGCCTGCCAACACAGGAGACACAGCTTCAAGCCCTAGTCCGGGAAGATCCCACATGCCAAGGAGCAGCTAAGCCCGTGTGCCACAGCTGTTGAGCCTGTGCTCGAGAGCCCAGAAGCCACAGCCACTGAGCCCCCGGCTGCAGCCACTGAAGCCCTTGCACCCTAGAGGCTGTGCTCTGCCGCAGGAGAAGCCACCGCAAGGAGCAGCCCGAGCACCTCTGCTGGAGAGTAGCCTCCTCTCGCTGCAACTAGAGAAACAGTAACAAAGACCTGCCCAGGAACAAAGACCCAGCACAGCCAAAAATAAATAGATAAAATTCTTGTTTTTTAAAAAGAAGTAATTGCCTGATTCTGTGGGCTGCTACTGAAAGACAAAAGGATGCAAACCCAAGGATGATCTTAAGCAGGGCTAATCCATCATTTTCCCACCTGACTTTTCAGCGTATTTGAAACATGGTTGATTCCTGGGGTCTTTGAAAGTCCCACAACTTCACTTTCCCAGTATGTCTGGGAAGATACTGAAATGCCTCAGTCTATCTTCTCCCCAAAACCAGGGGCAACTTTGCTTCTCAGATGGAGCTGTCCACACTCATTGAGGTGCTCACCTGGGACGTACCTGCCTTCACGGGTAGACGAGAGTATGTGACATCCTGACTTATGGGAGGATGAAGTTTCAATGTTTAAGGAGAAAATCAGGAAAGATTTCGGAACTGAAATCCTAGTCTTAAACCATCAGTGGCTCGGACAGTGGCCCAGAGGTCATCTCTGACCTGTCTCTTTCTCCAGGTCTGTTACCTCTAATCTGTGCTTCCCACCCCCTTCTCTCTGTCTCTCCCTCCTCATCTCTGATCTCGGTCTCCCTGCTCCCCTTGGGTGCTGAGTATGCCCCAGAGAGTCTCTGGCCCGGACCGAGCTCTTTCTCCACCTGACGTGGCTGGTACAGCCCTTCTCACCCACCTCTCCACTGCTTCCCGTGGCTCTGGACCTGCAGACCCAGGACAGCTTTCCAGCTCATCCTACAGCCAGGACAGCTCCTGCAGAGCCAAGCCCACTTCCGACACTGAGCCCCTGTCCCCTGGCTGGGACCCTGTGCCTCCCTTCCATTGTCTGGCCTCAGTTTCCCTACATGCACATTAGTGTCCACAAATAGGCTCTGGGGTCTGACACCCTGGTTTGGGGCTCCCTTCAATCACTGGGAGTTCTATCCCCAGCTCCCAGAACGGCAGCTGGCATACAGTAGGTGCTCAATAAACATTTGCTGCATTAATGCAGGGGGGGTTTGTTTTGTTTTTGCATTTTTAAAATCTTTTGTATTCAAGTGTAGTTGATTTACAATGTTGTGTTAATTTCTTCTGTACTTCAGTGATTCATTTATACATATACATACATTCTTTTCAATATGGCTTATCAAAGAATATTGAATGTAATTCCCTGTACTATTCAGGAGGGCCTTGTTGTTTATCCATTCCATGTATAATCGTTTGCATCTGTTCACCCCAAACTCCCACGCCTTTCCTCCCCCACCTTCCTTTCTTTGGCAACCGCAAGTCTGTTCTCTGTGTCTGAGGATCTGTTTCTGTTTTGAAGTAAGTTCATTTGTGGTCATATTTTAGATCCTCTTTAGTGGCTCAGATAGTAAAACATCTACCTACAATGCAGGAAACCTGGGTTTGATCCCCAGGTTGGGAAGATCCTCTCGAGAAGGCAACGGCAACCCACTCCAGTACTCTTGCCTGGAAAATCCCATGGACGGAGGAACGTGGTAGGCTACAGTCCATGGGGTCACAAAGAGTCAGACACGACTGAGAGACTTCACTTCCACTTTCTTTCTGTAAGTGATGTCATATGGTTTTGTTTTTCTCTGTCTGAATTACTCCACTTAGAATAATAATCTCCAGGTTCATCCCTGTTTCTGTAAATGGCATTATTTCCTTTTTTCTATGGCTGAGTAATATTCCATTGTATGTATGTACCACATCTTTATCCTGAATGAATATGTTTCTTAAATAAATCCCAGCTCTGACACTTTCTCTACTGTGTGACCTTGATCAAGTGATTTTCCACCTCACAGCCTCAGTTTCCTCACCTGTAAAGTGGGGTAATAAAAGTACTGCCTCACAGACCATTCAACAAATTATTTATCAAACACCTACTACATTCTAGGCTCTGTGCTAGGTGCTGAGAATACCACAGCGAACAAACAGGAAAAGGTACTTACATTTGTGGAGTTGACATTTATGTGTGTTGAGGGAGGGAGAGGGGATAGATAATAATTAAGAGACAAGAAATAACTAAATGGTATGGGATGCTTTTGAATTGTGGTGCTAGAGAAGACTCTTGAGAGTCCCTTGGACTGCAAGGAGATAAAATCAGTCAATCCTAAAGGCAATCAACCCTGAATATTCATTGGAAGGACTGATGCTGAAGCTGAAGCTCTAACACTTTGACCACCTGATACGAAGATCTGACTCATTAGAAAAGACCCTATTCTGGAAAAGATTGAAGGCAAAAGAAGGGGATGACAGAGGATGAGATGGTTAGATAGCATCACTGAGTCAATGGACATGAATTGGAGCAAACTCCAGGAGGTAGTGGAAGACAGAGAGCCCTGGCGTGCTGCAGTCCACGCAGTCACAAGGAGTCGGACATGACTTAGTGACTGCACGACAGCAACATGGAATGTTTGAAGGCCATGCAAAAAGCTGTGGGAGAATAAACTAGAGGGGCAGGAGTAGTGGAGGGGGCCATCTGTGGTTTTCAACTCGGTGATTTGGAAGACCCTGCTAAGAAGGGGACTTTGGAAGAGAAATTTGAAGGAAGTGAGAAAGCGCTGATGCAGATATCCCGATGAAGAGTTTCAGGCCGCGGGGACAGCCAGTGCGAAGGCCCTGGGGCAGGAATGTGCCTGGAGTTCGGAGAAGCAACCAGGTGCCTGGTGTGGCTGACAGGATGAGTGAGCTCGCCAGTTATGGGAGAGGTGATAGGATTGGTGGCAGAGGACTTTGGCTTTTTCCTTGAAAGAGACGGAAACTGTGGAAGGTTTTTGAGCAGAGGTGGGAACGTGGTCTGACATATTTTTAAAGAATCCCACTCGCTGCACACCTGTATGTCCTCAGAGTGCCATCTCCTCTGAGGCGCGTGCAGACAGAGGCAGGGCCCTGGCAATCCTTTTCTCCAACTCCCAGCCAACACCCAGACCCAGCAGGGGCTGGGCCCCGGGGCTGGGCTCCCACCCGTGTTCTTGCCTCTGAGCCACAGCCTGTACTGGGGAGAGGGCTCACGTGCTTCCACCTGTCTTTGGCTTAACTCTCAGTCCTTGAGTAAACTGATGATGCAAAGAAAGCTGACCGGCTGGGTGAACCAGTGAGCCCTATTTGGTAACATCAGCCAAGAGACTTGCTCTCTGCTGCCTTCTGTGGAGGGATGAGTTATACAAGGATGACTCTTGCCCGGGATGGGCTGGGGATAGTCCGGTTAACTGCCTCTTGTCCTGGCTTAATTATTCTTCGAATTAATTCATTCACTTTTTTGGCCGTGGCATGTGGGAGCACGGTTCCCCCGACCAGGGATGGAACCTGTGCCCCCTGCACTGGGAGCCTGGAGTCCCAGCCACTGACCACCAGGGAAGTCCCTGCCTCAGTTACCAATAGCGCCTCTTGCATTCTCAAAGCAGTTTGGGTGTAGCAATGAATTATAAGGTCTAGTTTAAATGATTTTATAGCCCAGTTATCTGGGGGTGGAGGGTGAATTTAAGGGCTACAGAAACAAAGAAATAATATTTATTTTATCATATTTATCATAAATTAATGTTCGAATCATGAGCTCTTCAAACAACCAGAACAGCTGGCCTTTATTAACCACTCCCTCTGTGCCAGACAGTGTTGTAAATATTTTACAGTTATTAAGTCATTCCATCCTCCCATGACCTCAAGTGTAGGTACTGTTATCTCCATGTAACAGTGGAGGAAACTGAGCCACAGTGGTCGCCAGCTGGTAGGTGGGAAAGCCAGGACTTGCCAAGTCCCACATCACCGTGCTATGCTGTTTCTCTCATCACAGAGCCACTACAATTTAGAATTCTCCACCATGAGAACCACAACCTGCATTTATCTACTGCTCACAGGGACCATCTTACTGAAGCTTTACAACAAGCCTGTGAAGTAGATATCATGAGCCCCCTATCAGATTTTTTTCAAATTATTGATTCATTTATTTTTAATTGTGGTAAAATATGCATACCATAAAATTTACCACTTGGAAGTGGTGTAACATAAAATTAACTGTTTTTAAGAGCGCAGTTCAGTGGCTTTAAGTACATTCATGTTGATGCACCAGTCACCACCTGCATCTGCAAAGGTGTTGTTCATCTTGCAAAACTGTATCCATTAAAAAACAACTCCCCATCCTCCATTCCCCCCAGCCCCTGGCAACCACCTTTCCACTTCCTGTCGCTGTGAATTTGGCTGCTCTGGGTACCTTATATAAGAGGAGTCATGCAGCGTTTGTCTTTTTGTGACTGGCTTACTTCATTTAGGGCTTCCCTGGTGCTCAGCTGGAAAAGAATCCGCCTGCAATGTGGGAGACCTGGGATTTGATCCCTGGGTTGGGAAGATCCCCTGGAGGAGGGCATGGCAACCCACTCTGGTATTCTAGCCTGGAGAATTCCATGAACTGTGTAGCCATGGGGTCGCAGAGAGTCGGACACAACTGAGTGACTTTCACTTTCACCTTTGACTTCACTTACCAAAATGTCCTCAAGGTTCATCTATGGTATAGTATGAGCATAATTTCCTTCCTTTATAAGGCTGAATAACATTCGCTGTATGGATATACCATATTTTGTTTATCCAGTTATTCCTCTGTGTCAGTTTATTCATTTACTCATTTACTTAACAAATTATACATCTAACACAGTAGCTGTGGATAAAACTGACAAAGAGTTTACACTGCCCTCAAAGTGTCTACATTCCTGTATGTTTGGAAACAAATAATAAGTAAAAAGCAAAAGATATGCCATATCAAACTACTATATATAAAATAAACAAGATCCTACTGTATAGCACAAGAAACTATATTCAATATTCTGTGATAAATCATAATGGGAAAGAATATGAAAATATATATGTGTGTGTGTGTGTACATGCATGCTAAGTTGCTTCAGTCGTGTCTGACTCTTTGCAACCCTTTGGACTGAAGCCCACAAGACTCCTCCGTCCATGGGATTCTCCAGGCAGAATACTGGACTGGGTTGCCATACCTCCTCCAGGGGCTCTCCCCCACCCAGGGGTCAAAACTGCATCTCTGATGTCTCCTTCATTGGCACGTGGGTTCTTTACCACTAGTGCCAGCTGGGTTAGTCACTCACAATCTTTGCAGTCCCATGGACTGTAGTGCTCCAGAGCCCTCTGTCCATGGAATTCTCCAGGCTATAATGCTGGAGTGGGTTTCCATTTCCTTCTCCAGGGGATCTTCTTGACTCAGGGATAACCCAGATCTTCTGCATTGTAAGCAGATTCTCTACCATCTGGGCCACCTGGGAAGCCAGATATTTATACATATACATATATATATATAACTGAATCCCCCTGCCGTACAGTAGAAACTAACACAACACTGCAGATCAACTATACTTAAAATGTAAAAATACAAATCAAAAATATATGGTGTATCAGATGGCGATAAGTGCTATGGTCAAAAATAGAGCAGAGAGAGGACAAAGGAAAGGCTAGGCAGAGAGGGTGGTAATTTTAAATAAGTGAGGAAAGGCTGCCCTGAGAAGGAGAGTCTTTGAGCAAAGACCTAGATGAGATGAGAGTGGGAACCATCTGGATATACTGGGGGAGAGCATTCCCAGAAGAAGAACCAGCTAGTGCAAAGGCCCTGAAGTTGATGGGCCCATTGTGTTCAGAAACAGAGAGGGAGGGAGCCAGTGAGTTTGGAGAAAAGTGAAATATCAGTAACCTCAGATATGCAGATGACACCACCCTATGGCAGAAAGTGAAGAACTAAAGAGCCTCTTGATGAAAGTGAAAGAGGAGAGTGAAAAGTTGGCTTAAACTCAACATTCAGAAAGCTAAGATCATGACATCTGGTCCCATCACTTCACGACAAATAGATGGGGAAAAGTGGAAATAGTGTCAGACTTTATTTTGGGGGGCTCCAAAATCACTGCAGATGGTGACTGCAGCCATGAAATTAAAAGATGCCTACTCCTTGGAAGGAGAGTTATGACCAACCTAGACAGCATATTAAAAAAGCAGAGACATTACTTTGCCAACAAAGGTCCATCTAGTCAAGGCTATGGTTTTTCCAGAGGTCATGTATGGATGTGAGAGTTGGACTATAAAGAAAGCTGAGTGCTGAAGAATTGATGCTTTTGAACTGTGGTGTTGGAGAAGACTCTTGAGAGTCCCTTGGACTGCAAGGAGATCCAACCCGTCCATCCTAAGGGAAATCAGTCCTGGGTGTTCATTGGAAAGACTGATGCTGAAGCTGAAACGTCAATACTTTGGCCACCTCATGCGAAGAGCTGACTCATCTGAAAAGACTCTGATGCTGGGAAAGATTGAGGGCAGGAGAAGAAGGGGGTGACAGAGGATGAGATGGTTGGATGGCATCACCGACTCGATGGACATGGGTTTGGGTAAACTCCGGGAGTTGATGATGGACAGGGAGGCCTGGCCTGCTGCGGTTCATGGGGTCACAAAGAGTCAGACAGCTGAGCGACTGAACTGAACTGAGGAAGAGGGAGAGAGAGAGCTGAGGGAAGTGAGACTTTGCAAAGTGGCAAAAGGCCTTTCTCAGGGTCACAGCTAGTAGGTGGCTGGCCTGCCACTTAAATAGGATCTGCTTGACTTCAGAGCCTGGGCTCTTAACCATGGCACTGTTTTGCTTCACAGATTTGTCGTTGCTATTCAGTTGCTAAATCGTGTCTGACTCTTTGCAATCCTGTGGACTGCAGCACACCAGGCTTCCCTGTCCTTCGCTATCTTCCAGAGTCCATTGAGTCGGTGATGCTATCCAACCATCTCATCCTCTGTTGCCCCCTTCTCCTTCTGCCCTCAGTCTTTCCCAACGTCAGGGTCTTTTCCAGTGAGTTCGCTCTTCACATCAGGTGGCCAAAGTATTGGAGCTTCAGCTTCAGCATCAGTCCTTCCAATGAACATTCAGGGTTGATTTCCTCTAGGATTTACTGGTTTGATCTCCTTGCTATCCAAGGGACTCTCAAGAGTCTTCTCTAGCACCATAATTCAAAAGTATCAGTTCTTCAGTACTCAGCCTTCTTTATGGCCCAACTTCACAACCATACATGACTGCTGGAAAAACCATAGCTTTGACTAAACAGACTTTGTCGGCAAAGCGATGTCTCTGATTTTTAACACTCTCTCTGGTTTGTCGTGGCTTTTCTTCCAAGGAGCAAGCATCTTGTAATTTCATGGCTGCAGTCACCATCTGCAGTGACTCTGGAGACCAAGAAAATAAAATCTGCCACTGTTTCCCCATTTTTTCCCTATCTATTTGCCATCAAGTGATGGGACTGGATGCCAAGATCTTCATTTTTGGAATGTTGAGTTTTAAGCCAAGTTTTTCACTCTCCTCTTTCACTCTCATCAAGAGGCTCTTTAATTCTTCGCTTTCTGCCATGAGGGTTATATCATCTGTATTTCTGAGGTGGTTGATATTTCTCCCAGCAATCTTGACTCCAGCTTGAGCTTCATTCAGCCTGGCATTTCACATGATGTACTCTGCATAGAAGTTAAATAAGCAGGGTGACCATATACAGCCCTGATGCATTCCCTTCCCAATAGTGAACCAGTCCATTGTTGCATGTCTGGTTATAACTTGCTTCTAACCCACATAGAGCTTTCTCAGGAGGCAGGTAAGGTGGTCTGATATTCCCATCTCTTTAAGAATTTCCCATAGTTTGTTGTGACCTATGCAGTCAAAGGCTTTAGCATAGTCAATGAAACAGAAGTAGATGTTTGTTTGGGATTCTCTTGCTTTTTCTGTGATCCAGTGGATGTTGGCAATTTGATCTCTGGTTCCTCTGTCTTTTCTAAATCCCCAGTGTTTTTGCTGGCCTCAGGCTATCAATAAGCAGTGTTTGTGGTTGGACTGGCCCTTGGAGTTTTTATTATGAATCCAAGATGCCCTTCAGCAATAACCATCAGGGAACTTTGAGGGAAAAAAATAAAGATTTATTATTTATGAGACCTAGAAATTACATAGCACAGCTGGAGCCACTCAGTGCGGTCTCTGGTATAGATGGGGGCGAGGTAGGGGAGGATGTGGAGGGGTGGGGGGCAAACCTGGGGTTCTGCTTTTATTGGTGTCAAGAATGGGCACCTACGGTTTCACTGGCCCACTCCTCACTGGTGAATTCAAAACAGAAGAGCATGAATTTAAAGTGTGGGAAGACAGGGGACTTCCCAGGTGGTCCAGTGGCTAAGACTCTGCCCTCCCAATGCAGGGAGCCTGGGTTCGATCTCTGGTCAGGGAACTAGATCCTACAGGCCATAACTGAAGATCTCAAGCACCGCAACTAAGATCTGGTGCTGTCCAATTAATTAATTTAAAAATCAAATGAAAATAAAGTGTGGAAAAATAAATGAAGTGTAAGAAGAGAAAAAAGCAAGCAACCCAAATGATCTAAAGTTATCGATGTCATCCAAGTGCTCTAAAACAAAGGGCCTCAGTGGGAGAAGGGGCGCTGGCTCTTCACCTAGTCCTGTGGCCGGCAGTGTGTTTATTTGAGAAAGGCACCTTGGAAGCAGATACCTCTGAAATGGATGCCTCTGACAATCAAAGCTTAAGTCAAGCAATTGCATTATGAAAAAAGAAAAAAGCAAACAAAACAACTGTCAAGGTTTACACTACACCCAGGAACGATCTCCAAGAAGTGATATTTACGTGGGCTAATCCTGGGCTCACACCTTACAGGCGCTGTCTCATTTTACACATGGCGAAACAGGGGCTCTGAGAGATGCAGGAGCTGGCAGGGGCAGAATTAAAGGCAGGTCTCTGTTACACTTAGTCATTCAGTCCTGGGGCTCTTTGCAACCCCATGGACTCTAGCCCCCCAGGCTCCTCTGTCCATGGGGATTCTCCAGGCAAGAATACTGGAGTGGGGTGCCATTTCCTCCTCTAGGAAATCTTCCCAACCCAGGAATTGAACCCAGGTCTCCTGCATTGCAGGCAGCTTCTTACATGCTATCAGGGAAGCCCAAGAATACTGGAGTTGGTAGTCTATCCCTTCTCCAGGGAAATCTTCCCAACCCAGGAATCGAACCAGGGTCTCCTACATTGCAGGCAGATTCTTTACCAGCTGAGCTACCAAGGAAGCCCCATAAAGACAGATCTAGCTGAAGTTTATGCTCTTCCCTGCTGTTATCACACTGACACATGGAGCTGGAGTTCTTAAATTAGAGACCTTTAGCATTTTAAGATCCACTCCAGTATTCTTGCCTGGCAAATCCCATGGACGGAGGAGCCTGGTGGGCTGCAGTCCATGGGGTCGCTGGGAGTCAGACACAACTGAGCAACTTCACTTTCACTTTTCACTATCCTGCATTGGAGAAGGAAATGGCAACCCACTCCAGTGTTCTTGCTTGGAGAATCCCAGGGACGGGGAAGCCTGATGGGCTGCCGTCTATGGGGTCGCACAGAGTCAGACATGACTGAAGCGACTTAGCAGCAGCAGCAGCAGCATTTTAAGATCTTGGGGCCAGGATTGACAAGGCTATAATATTGATAAAATATCTAAATACTTCCTGGACTTCGTGGTAAATAGCCACTGCCCTGAGGGTCTCCCCTACTGCTCTCATGTGGCCCTGGCCACCTCAGAATCCCCCGATCTCCCCAGAAAACAGCACCTAAAGAGTTAACACTGGACTCAGCAATGAGCCTCCCTACCTTACTCCTGCCATATATCAGGTATCTATTATTTTGTGTAAGTGTAAGAGCCTTGTTGGAACTATAATGAGACATTCCTGGGAGGAGGTGGGGTCTTCAGCTCAGAGAATTTACATCCAGTTAATCCAGCAAGGATATGGAGAAAGAGGGCAAAGATGGGGCAGTTTGGG
>SJYX01010156.1:11569-30067 GCA_006410675.1 Oreotragus oreotragus | reverse complement strand
TTGGGGAGGGGGTGGGGGTGGGGGTCTTCTCAGTTGACATTTCTGAGCACAGGCCTCATTCGAACCTGCCTCTAAGCACTTCCTGGGTTGCTCAGTGGTAAAGAATCTGCTTGCCAATGCATGAGACATGAGTTCGATCCCTGGGTCAGAAAGATCCCCTGCAGGGGGATATGGCAGCCCACTCCATTATTCTTGCCTGAGAAATTCCAAGGACAGAGGATCCTGGCCAGCTCCAGTCCATGGGGTCACTAAGAGTCAGACACAACTTACACAACTTAGCAACTGAACACGCGCTCACTAAAAGCAAATACATACCACAGGCAATAAGCACTCAGTCGCCAGAAGAATTCTTTCTGGAACAATAGCCTAAGGTGAGAGATCATGTGGTCCACTTTCAATTAAACTTTTGTAATAATGTGATATGTTTCCTTTCAATAATATGAGTTCATATAATCCTTCATCCAATCTCATTAGTTTTCCTGCGATGATCTCTAAAGGAAACCAATGATGTTTCTATCAACAGGTGTAGCTCTGAGGTTGAGGAGGGTTAGTGGAATGGATTTAGCGTCTACAGTTTTAGCCAGTTGGGTTTTAATTGTTCCAGCTGGTTCCATTAACCCAAAAGACCGAGGAAAATCACCATGGAAATGCTCCATAGTTGGCCAAATCTTAAAATATTCTTAAACAATTTGTCCAGTAAAATGAGTTCCTCTATCACTATGTTTTTTTTTTTTTTAATGGCTATGTATTTCTGAGGGAAGAGGGTTCTTCCGTGGTGGCTCAGATGGTAAAGAATCTGCCCATAGTGCAGAAGACTCAGGTTCAATACCTGGGTTGGGAAGATCCCCTGGAGAAGGAAATGGCAACCCACTCCAGTACTCTTGCCNTTTTAATGGCTATGTATTTCTGAGGGAAGAGGGTTCTTCCGTGGTGGCTCAGATGGTAAAGAATCTGCCCATAGTGCAGAAGACTCAGGTTCAATACCTGGGTTGGGAAGATCCCCTGGAGAAGGAAATGGCAACCCACTCCAGTACTCTTGCCTGGAGAATCCCATGGACAGAGGAGCCTGGCGGGCTCCATGAGGTCACAAAGAGTCGGACATGACTGAGTGACTAACGTATTTCTGAGGGGACTCCCCGAAAGAGGGTCACCCTTTTGAAAATGAATTTCCCTACTGATTGTGCTGTGGGCTGTCTGCATGAGAATGCTTCAACTCAATGTGAAATATACAAATCATAACAAGAATGTATTGATTATCTTGAGAGTCAGACATTTGTATAAAATCAAGCTGCCAAATTTCAAAGGGACCTGTAGGTAAAGGAAAATGTCCTTGAGAACCATACAATGGCTTCCATGAGTAACATTTTCGCCAAATGGTACATCTTTGAAGAATAAACCTTCTGAGCTGTTGTAAAGGATGCCTTCCAAAATTATTGTTTACCCCATAATACCATCTTGTCTGGGTTCCAATGAGCTAGCTCGTGAATATATTATAAAATAAAGTACTGAGCTCCAGACAAAAGGATATGCTTCCTGTTTGGTCCTATCTAAAGCTCTTCATTGGGATCAAATCTTTTTTGACTCCCAGGAGTCTTTTTATTTTCTTGTGCCACGCCACCAGAATACGAGTGTGCCAGGGCAGTGGCTCAGATGGTAAAGCGTCTGTCTACAATGCAGGAGACCCGGGTTCGATCCCTGGGTTGGGAAGATCCCCTGGAGAAGGACATGACAATCCACTCCAGGACTATTGCCTGGAAAATCCCATGGACAGAAGAGCCTAGTAGGCTACAGTCCATGGGGTCGCAAAGAGTCGGACACGACTGAGCGACTTCACTTCACTTCACTTCACTTCAGGGCAGGGTGGAGGGTAGTGGCACAAGAAATTCTGGAGGGATTTTGGAAGGATCCCACCAGAAGGGATCAGGTAGAGAGAAAAAGATAAATGTTTCGGGAATTCTCTGCTGATCCAGTGGTTAGGACTTGGCACTTTCACTGCCTGGACCCAGGTTTGATCTCCGGTTAGGGCTTCCCTGATAACTCAGTGGGTCAAGAATCCTCTTGCAATGCAGGAGACCCTGGTTCGATTCCTGCTTTGGGAAGATCACCTGGAGAAAGGAAACGGTATCCACTCCAGTGTTCTTGGGCGTCCCTTGTGGTT
This sequence comes from Oreotragus oreotragus, assembly GCA_006410675.1. NCBI lineage: Eukaryota > Metazoa > Chordata > Mammalia > Artiodactyla > Bovidae > Oreotragus > Oreotragus oreotragus. The sequence continues at coordinate 27,909 of SJYX01010156.1, read as the reverse complement.
CAGTTGGTAAAGAATCTGCCTGCAATGCAGGAGACCTGGGTTCGTTCCCTGGGTTGGAAAGACCCCCTGGAGAAGGGAAAGGCTACCCACTCCAGTATTCTTGCCTGGAGAATCCCATGGAATGTATAGTCCATAGGGTTGCAAAGAATAAGACATGCCTGAGCGACTTTCACTTTCAGGAAATTTAAGACCCTGAAAGCCATGCAGCAAAAATAAATAAATAAATAAGTAAATGTTTCATCTTTACAAAGATATCAAATTGCTGCAAGTTCTAGTTACCTCGAGAGGAAAGATTCCTTATGTCTGGAAAACAAAGATTTTAAAAATTGTTAATATTTCAGACAAAAAGTCACAAAAATTATAATCATTTCTCAGTCCATTCCGTCTTATGTAAATAATTCTTGATCTTTGGTTAGTAGTTTTATGAAGCCATCGGTTTCTTCATTAAAGTTCTATAAATTCTTACCCAGCTCAAAGGTATGGTCTAAAAGTTTATCAGCTGTTTGTTCTTGTCAAAAAGTCCTTTCTATGAACCTTCTTGAAGATGTAGCATTTTTGTACAAGTATGAGAGTAAATGTTAACTGTTTGTAAATGACAAAAGACTTAAAATGGCATGGTAAAGATCTGACTATAAGGTAACTGACAAAGAAAATTTGGTTATTTCTGTGATACACATTTTAACGTAATAACTAGAATTATGAATGATGACATTAATACTAACATATAACAGATTTTAGGAATTCCATATAATTTTAGAACACACATTATTAACATTTACCCATGCAATATGACCTAAGAAAGTTATCACTTATTTGACTGTGGTTCCCATATAATTTTATGTACCAAATAAGCCAGTTAATTTAATATCTCTCTGAGATGTTTCAGGGGCCCTCTGAAAATCTCATAGTTACTTAGGTAATAAAGGGATTTCATTTAAAATTTTATTTGAGAAAGTTTAATGGATATATCAAAAGGTTTTGAAACACTTGGTCAAGTTGAATCATAGGTCACTGTGAAACAATGCTTATTTTGCTTAACCAACGTGACAATCAGTTCAGTTCAGTTCAGTCGCTCAGTCACGGCTGACTCTTTGCAACCCCATGGGCTGCAGCACACCGAGTTTCTCTGTCCTTCGGTCTCTCCCAGAGTTTGCTTGGACTCACCGTTGAGTCAGTGATGCAATCCAACCATCTCGTCCTCTGTTGCCCCCTTCTCCTCTTGCCTTCAATCTTTCCCAGCATCAGGGTCTTTTCCAATGAGTCAGCTCTTCACATCAGGTGGTCAAAGTATTGGAGCTAGCTTCAGTTTTAGTATCAGTCCCTCCAATGAATATTCAGGACTGATCTCCTTTAGGATTGACTAGTTTGATCTCCTTGCAGTCCAAGGGACTCTCAAAAGTCTTCTCCAACACCACAGTTCAAAAGCATCAATTCTTTGGCAAACATGACAATAAAATATTTCAAAAGCAAATACAGGAAGTTACAACAGATTACTTAAAAGGTTAAAAAAACAACAACTTCACAAGCTGTTATCAAAAGCAGATCAATATTCAAGAAAACTTTGTCCTGTTAACAGAGCGAAAAGACAAAGTTTAATTTTGCATTCAGTTCAGTTCAGTTCAGTTCAGTTGCTCAGTCATGTCTGACTCTTTGCGACCCCCTGAATCACAGCACGTAACTTACTCATTAACTTAACTTCGTTTTCATCTTAGCCAGTCCTGGCCACACTTAAAATTTCTTTCTAAAGATTCGTTTTTTCTCACAAAAACAAACCTTTTACATCTTTCTATGTCCATTTTAGTTTAACCAGCTTTAGGACAAAGTTACTTTCTTTCCCTAACAAATACCATTTCCATTCTTTGTACCTTTTTTTGGTCTTACACATAAAGATGTTTTCTTTATTAACTTTGTAGTAATTTTAATTGCATATGTTAATTAGAATTCTTGACCTTTAAGATACTTAAATTCTAGTGCAAATAAAGAAGTAAACAATTTTACATTAAGAAGTAAGCTAATTTTACATTAGCATTCTGTAAATTGGCGAACTCATAAATACCATTTATAGCTTCCTAAAACATGTGCTGTCTTATAGAAACTTTCTCAGTGTGGCACCAAGTATATTTACCAGTAGTCCTAAATATCTTCATTTTCTCTGTAAAAAGAATCCTATGTTCAGTAATCAGTGTTTCAGTATCTTATTTTATTTGGGAATGATCTAGATATTCAGTAAATTTTCATTTGATTTAATTTAGCAAGATCCTAAAGTTTCAGGTCACCAAAAAGTTTTGGAGAAACTATTTTTAAGTAGCATACCATAAAACATAATTATTCTTTTTAAAGATTTCCTCTTAAAAACTCTTATCCAATTTACATTTATTTCATTACTTAGGAAAATATCACAAGAAGTTATTTTTGTTATTGATGAATTTTGTAACAGAGCTAAGATGAACTTGGAGTAAATCTAGATATTAATGAGGCAGGAAGCAAATACCCCTGCCCCTGCCCAGGGTAAGGTGATTAGAGATTCATCTCCTATGGAATTAAGAAAGTCAGAATGATTTCACTTGTTTCATTGATTCCAATGTAGTTTGACACAAACATGAATTACCTTGGTATCTGCTGAAACACAAATGATAGCATCCTTAAAGACTGAAGAAAAAAAAGAGGTTGGGGGCGTCCCTGGTGGTACAGTGGCTAAGAATCCACCTGCCAAGGGTTCCATGTGCCCGTGGAAGATGAGTGGTTACAAAATAATATTCACTTCATAATTGGGGAAGATTCCACATGCCACTGAGCAACTAAGCCCCTGGGTCACAACTACTGAGGCCATGCTCTGGAGCCTGTGCTCCTAAACAAGAGCAGTCACTGCAATGAGAAGCCCGCGCACCTCAAGGGAGAGTAGCCTCTGCTCATCGCAACTAGAGAAAGCCCACTTGCAGCAATGAGGACCAAGAGAGCAACCAAAATGTAATTAATTAATGCAAGTCACTTGGTTGAAATGATGGCTCCAAGAAGCTATTTCAGTTACTTTGACTACTAGTAATCTTTAGAAAACAAAAATATCTTTTTTTTTTCAGTAAGAATTTTCATTTTGAGGGACTTCCCTGGTGGCCCAGTGGTATGAATTTGAAATGTACAGTTTTAAAAATTATTATGTGAAAAAGAAGTCTTCCATGAAGAACCCAAGTTATAAAAATTCACATTTTTATAAGATTTACTTTGACCATGTTGTTTTAACTGAATGGTATTTGTGGGAGAGGCTGTTGGAGGGGTTGGAGATTATGAAGTGAATATTATTTTGTAACCACTCATCTTTAACTTTGGGGAAAAATGTTTACCATGTGACAAAAATAAATTAAGATTATTACTCTTATGTTGGGCTTCCCAGGTGGCTCAAGTGGTGAAGAATCCACATGCAGATGTAGGAGATGCAGGAGACTCGGTCTCTATCCCTGAACCGGGAAGATCCCCTGGAGTAGGAAATGGCAACCTGGAAGATTCCATGGACAGAGGAGTCTGACAGGCTACAGTCCATGGGGTCATAGTTGGACATGACTGAGCAACTAAGCACACGGGCACACACAGGCACACGCATGCGCGTGCATGCGCGTGCGCACACACACACAAGTCTTCCATTACTAATGATATCCTAGATCTGAGAACAAGGTCTTTTTTTTCCCCCCCAGAACAATGTGTACTTTAACCAAAACTTCCAAGCTACTAGTTCAGCTTAAGGAAAAAAATCACATAACCCAACCAGCAAAGTCCTTAGCAAACCATTTACATATTAATTTTTCAAATATACGTGTACATTTGACCCTTGAACAAAGCATTGGTTAGGGGCACCATCTCTTCAAANTAGTTCAGCTTAAGGAAAAAAATCACATAACCCAACCAGCAAAGTCCTTAGCAAACCATTTACATATTAATTTTTCAAATATACGTGTACATTTGACCCTTGAACAAAGCATTGGTTAGGGGCACCATCTCTTCAAAAATCCTTATATAATTAATTTTAGAGTTAGCCTTTTGCATCTGTCTGTACTTTCACACTTGAGGATTCAACCAACTGTGGATCCTGTAGTATGTATTTACTGAAAACAAGGCAACCCCCGCCCCCTGCAGTTAAACCCATGTTGTTAAAGGGTAAATTGTGTATTGCTAGCTGGGAACCCTCTAATTTCTGAATTCTGGAGCAAATGAGCCGTTGTCACACAGATTACAGCCTTTTCTCAGACTTTTTGCACAAACTCCCCTCTTATGGGACTTCCACAAATTTCTACGAATGCTTGGCATTCAGGGCATTGTCACCCCATAGAGCAATGTACCACAGAAAGATGAAGGCTGGGTAATTAGCTTAGCAGCAGATCAAGGTAGGCAGGTAAACTTGACCTGAGGTTAAGGACCTGAATACAGATCCCCTCATGCTATTCAAGTTGTGGATTTCCATTAAAGTCTTGCTACAAGAGGAATGCACACCCTAGTGACTTCCTGATGCTCTCCTCACTCTGCTAGCTTCCTCCCCACTTTTAAGACACCAACTTAAGCCATTTGCCAGGCTGAATTAATCAAACACAGATGCCCTAATTCCTCGCCCCTACCCCTAAGCTATACAAACTGGGGAGACCAAAGACAGAAATAAGATGTACGCAACCCCCACTCCATCTGGCAACATATATTCAACATGCTACATAAAGCATAATTTCCATTTTATTGTCTTTTCAGAGAAACCAATATTTCTTCCGTCTTTAAGGACTTGGATCCTTACATGGGCTTTGGTCGAGGACGTGGGGCAGCACCCGCAGGTCTAAATCAGGGAGGAGGTGTTCGGTCCTTTGGGGCTTCCCGAGAGCGATTCCTGACAACCTTGCTGTGAACGGCATAACTCACGCAGCAATGTAGTTTCACATACAGCTTGGGAAGCACATAGGCGTCGAAAACACTCGCTTCAGAAATGTCCCTCTACTGCAGCCTCTACGATGTTCCGAATGACGAAGTTCTTAATGGCCTTATCCTTGGACACGCGTGGGCACAGTTGGTGCAGCGAATAGGCTGCACGTGGCCACGGCCCTTTGGGGCATGACTGTTGATCCTTCTTTTCTTGGTCATCTTGGAAGCCCGGAGGAGAGAGAGCAAGAACAAGGTCTTTAATGGAGAAGGAAGTTCTTGAAGTACTATTTGTCATATCTTCTTGTTCTTTGTTTAATTCATCACTCAAGGGATTATCAGCTACAAATTGGCACTTGCCAAGGACATTAGCCATCTGCCTCTGCAAAGATTGAATCCTGTGCTGCTGCAGCTGTCGACCTTTGACATGCTTTGAAATGAATTCAGTGTGGAGAATGAGGCACGCTATGCTCCAGGGAGGCTGGTGGAACAAATCTTTACATAGTTTGATGTTTTCAGGAGCTCATTTGATTATTCCAATCTTTACATCTCCTCATATCTAGAAAAGCACTAGATCTCTTCACGGTGACATCAGCTCCTTGTGACTAGCAGAAAACCTTTTGTAAAATAAGTGCTTGATTGCACTGAACTCCTCTTTCACCAAAATCATATATGTTGACCTTCTCCCACTACCTCTTTGGAACTACTATAGTTTCTCAGAGCTGTTTGGGATGCACTCCTCCCGGGTTGCCATCCTCATTTTGCCCCAAATAAAACTTAACTCACAGTTCTCACATTGTGCATCTTTTTCGGTCAGCAGGGTCATCTCCCTGTCCAGTCTTCTTATTTTGATTAACCAAATACTTTACATCCAAAATTTTATACTTTACCAAAAGACTGTGCTGACCCTCTGGAATTTTACTAAAATTTTTGCACTTACTTTTATGCCAATTAAATAGAGGTCTTTTACAAATTAGTTTTGGTAATACCATTCAGAGATAGAAAAAAATATTATATCTATAATGTACACAAATAGACATATAGACAGACATAACCACAGATCTCAACTTTCATTTTAAAACTTTGGTCATGAATTTTAAAAATAGAAATAAAAATGACACTTTAGTCATGAATCAGATACAATATAAAATTAACTCTTTTATAAACAGCAGTTGAAATATGTTAGGTCTGCTCACTCTGAAGGCTAGAGTCTTGTACTGTTTTGTGGAGAAGACACTTAAACTTTTGAGTTCTAAAAGGTCTCTTTTTTCCATTTTAAGAATTCTCTCTCTTATTTTAAAAAGTATTTATTTATTTGACTGTGCCATATGCAGGATCTTTGCTGCAGCAGGCATGACCTTCAGTTTAGTTGTGGCATGTGGGATCTAATTCTTTGACTAAGGATGGAACCTGGACTCCCTGCACTGGAAACACAGAGTCCTAACCACGGGCCCACCAGGGAAGTCCTGGAATTAGCACTTACATAAAAGCTCCTTGAAAAGAGCAGGTAGACCATTACATCCCAAAGGCACCTGAAGAGGAATGCAAGCTCCCCTTAGGATTCTTATGGAGTCCAAGCTCACTCTGTTTGCCACAATAGGCCAACGAATCCGAGAGACACAGTGTTGAGGCAAGGAATAGGATTTGATTCAGAAAGCTGGCTGACCAAGAAGACAGCAGACTAAAATCTCAAAATAACCATCCTGTCAGGGTCTGGATGCCAGATGTGTTTATGAATTAGAAGCTGGGGCGGGGAGGAGAGGAAACAAAGTGAAAAAGGCCATTAGTCTTGCAAATATCTCCCAGTGTTAATCACTCGGTTGTGTCTGACTCCCTGTCACCCTGTGCACTGCAGCCTGCCCGACTCCTCTGTCCATGGAATTCTCCAGGCAAGAACACTGGAGTGGATAGCTGTTCCCTTCTCCAGGGGACCTTCCCAACCCAGGAATCGAACTGGGGTCTCCTGCATTGCAGGGGGATTCTTTACCAGCTAAGTACCAGGAATACCAGGGTCAGGGTTAAGTCAAAGAGACAGATCTAGCATGTGGAAAGTCAATATTGACTCTTCCATCTTACAGGGCTTCTGTTCCCTTAGAGTCAGAATTTTGAGGGAGGCGGGGGAGGTGGGGGAATAGCTTTCTCAAGCGGGCTTTCCCTAGAGCTTACACAGAACAAACAATCTTAGAATGTCAAAAGAGCCCCATCTTAGTCATTTCACAGTGAGATCTCCTATAACATAGCATTCCCATTTAAGCAAGTACTTTCAAGTATAAGCTCCACCTTTGTACATGCACCTGGCTGGAGTGTTATTAATAGCTATGAAGGTTGACTCTCTGGTGCCCTTTTTTTTAATGAGTTGGAGGCTTTGTTTCCTGTTTCAGGGTCAGTTTGTCAGGAAAAGAATACTATTGCAAACTGTCTGATGGGCTAGTGTGTTGTTTGTGAACTTAACCCCTCTTACACGAGTCATCCTGGAGTTGTTTCAACTCTTTTTTTTTTTTTTTTTGGTGAGTTCCTTTATTGACTTCTTACTATGTCTCAGACACTCAGCTTTTCAGTCTTTAGCTATTTAATGCGTTTGACAATCCTCTGATACATTGATAGATTCTGTTTCTGCCCCATATTCTTCAAACAGGGAAGCAAGTATAAGTGGTTAAATGAGATGGCCCCCAGATTGAGTATCTTCTAAGTGGAGATACTTTGGTGGTAAAATGGACAGGATTTGGTGGTAAGCTGCAAACAAGGGAAGATATGGGGAAAATGAGGCTGGAGCTGGGATGGTGGCTGGGACGATGGGTGGATGGGAAATTCCCAGATACACAAAGGACTGGGGTTGCTCTGGTCTTGCTGCTATTCCAGACAAGCAGGTTGGGGGCTGAAGCACCCTCATTTGGGAGGAAAGTCATCCAGAGGAATTGATGTGTGCAGGGAAGAGCCAATTCTAACTCCATGTTGGAATTGTTCCTTTAACTTGCTTTATGTTGCTTTTGTTATTATAATCATGCCTAATGGCCTGCCTTAGGGAACTCTGCCCTCTCTGCTTGACTAGTAGGGCTAGAATGCCTATGTTCAGCTCACAGAGAGATCATCTGACCCTGCCTACCTGTGAATGGCTTCAGGAAAGAGGAGATTGACACATTCCCCTGCCCAAAGTTTGCCATTCTAGGAGATATAGGCAAGATTAATGGGCTTTTTGCCTTGTTTCCTCACCTCCCTTCACTTCTGTTCTATAAAAGAACCTGGCATCCAGATCTCGTAAGATGGTTATTTTGACACATCAGTCAGCCAGCTTCTCAGCTGGTTTTCCAAATAAGAGTGAGCCTGGACTCAGTAATAGATGTACCTGGAAAGGTGGGTGCAGTGCTGAGGGATCTTAGAATCTCAAGATAATAGTTAATGTTGACAGAGTTTTTCTTAGTCCAAACTAGCTTTACACTGAGCAATTTACATTCATGAAATTACATGACTGAACCCTCTCGTCTTCTGAGTCAGCTATCCCTGTCCTCGAGATGAGGAAACAGCTCAGACGGGGCAGGGGTGGTCTCTAGTCAGGGTTAGAATGCAGCAGAGATGGATTTGACCCCAGGTCCACCCAGCTCCAAAACCCTCAAACAGGACTTCCCTGGTGGTCCAGTGGTTAAAATTCCATGTTTCTACATCAGGGAGCACAGGTTCAGTCCTCAGTCTGGAAACTAAAATTCAACAGGCCACGTGGCAAAAATAAATAAATAAATAAATAAATAGCAAAAAACCCCTCAGACAATAAGCTTTCCTTGCAACGATGCCAATGTTAACATTTCTGAACGAAACATTCATAATGACAAGAATGCTCTTATTAGAGAGCCTGCTGTGAGTCAGCACTGTCTGACAGTTTGACAGGCCAGGCCTCATGTCATTTCACCCCCAACTCACAGAGGAAAATCGAGGCTCAAAGAGGCTAAAGTATATGTCCAAGGTTGCCATACAGCAGAGATGTGGCTTGAACCCAAGCTGTTTTTGCCTCCAAAGTCTATCCTAGAGCTCCTCGCTTACACTAATTTTTGGAAATGAAGGAACTGGGACTTCCCTGGTGGTCCAGTGTTTAAGACTTCACACTTCCAGTGCAAGGGCCAGGATTCAACCCCTGGTCAAGGAACTAGATCCCACATGCTGCAATTAATGGTTCACACGCCAAAACTGAAGACCCCACATGCATGTACGTGTGCTAAGTCGCTTCAGTCGTGTCTGACACCACGCGACCCCATGGACTGTAGCCCACGAGGTTCCACTCTATGGATTCTCCAGGCAGGAACACTGGAATGAGCTGCCATGCTGTCCTCCAGGAGATCTTCCCAACCCAGGGATGGAACCTGCATCTCTTAAGTCTCCTGAATTGGCAGCCGGGTTCTTTACCACAAGCACCACCATACCACAACAAAGATACCGCATGCTTCAACTAAGACCCAGCACAGACAAATCAATAAATAAATACTTTTTTTTTAAAAGAAGGGAAGGTCAGAGAAGGACGGGTCTCATGCAAGTTTCCCCAGCAAAATGCAGGCAAAGAAAGGGCTGCAGTGAGGAAGAGGAGGTGGGAAGTCTGAGTAAGAGACTTGTGTTTGCAGACATTCCTGTGCATAACTCTTTCATGCCCTTCTTGACAACACTATAAACACAAAGCTATAAACAAAGCAGGCATGGGCCCTTAACCTCCCGAGGAATTCTTTTAGAACTATTCTGCTGCCTCTCCCACTCTGCATACTCTGCCTGCCAAGTCATGTGTGTCCTCCAGGTCAAGCCCAGAACGGCCCAGGTACTTCTCTCTGACTTCTAAAGAGGAACCTAGCCCTGCCTGACCAAGGTTTTCACCAAGCCCTTTCCCTTCTTGCGCCTCAGTTTCACCAGCTATAAAGAGAGATCATATGGGGTCCATGCATGGGGGAGTCAATTTGAAATCACTGGTCTGAATCCAAAGCTGTGTGACCTTGAACAAATGTCTTGGCCTCTCTGCCTCTGTTTCCCTATCTATAAAATGAAAGGAGAACAGTACTCATTGCACAGGGTGGTTTTGAAGCCTCCATGAGGGTGTGGGTATATTAATTCTAAGTCTGGCAGTCAAGTTGCTTAAAAATTTTTCCCTCTGGGACTTCCCTGGTGGTCCAGTGGCTAAGACTCCATGCTCCCCATTCAGGGAGCCCAGTTCCATCCCAGGTAAGGGAACTGGATCCTCATGCCTCAACTAAGAGGATTGACTAGTTTATCTCCTTGCAGTCCAAGAGACTCTCAAGAGTCTTCTCCAGCACCACAGTTCAAAAGCATCAACTCTTCAGTGCCCAGACTTCTTAATGGTCCAGCTCTCACATCCATACATGACTATTGGGAAAACCATAGCTCTCTGTTCAGATCTTTGGCAGCAAAGTTATGTCTCTGGTTTTTAATACGCTGTCTAGGTTTGTCATAGCTTTTCTTCCATGGAGCAAGCGTCTTTTAATTATGGCTGCAGTCACCATCAGCAGTAACCAACATGGCTGCCTCTAATCCTTTTCTCTGAGGGTTAATTCTCCACCTTGTCTTCCTTGTCTAGCCTGAAGGGAGTTTAGAAGAGATTTCCCTCCCGGGGGTGGGCTGCTTTATTTCTTCTTGTTCATGGATCTTAAATTTGCCTCGATCGACCACAGACTGGGGCTTCCCTGCTGGCTCAGTTGGTAAAGAATCTAGCTGCAATGCACGCAACCCAGCTTTGATCCCTGGGGGGGTGCTTCAATTCTTGGGAAGGAAACCAAGTCCCCCTAAAACTGAGTTCCCTTACCACATTTATGATTTAATTCCTCTTTCCAAAACTTTCTTCCCTTGCATGTCTCCTCTGACCTCAGTCCCATCCTCATCCTGTTATGCCCAAGTTGCGAGATCTCCCAATGACCACCAGGGAGCCGGTATCCGATGCAAAAGCAAGAGGGTTTTTATTACCAAGCTTGAGCTGGGGCTCCCACCGTTACCGACACAGTGGCTAAGGAGAGGAGCCCCGAGTTTTGGGTTACACTGCTTATATAGGGAATATTCAGGTGAAAGACTAACAAAGGGGGTGTTCAGGCTGAAGGACTACTGATTGGTTACCCTCTTTTATAGGGTTGTGTGTGGATTTCTGATTTTTTTTTTTTTACTTCCACGGTAAATCATTACTTCCAAGGTAAGCCACAAATGTAACTCATTACTTCCAAGGTAAATCACAAAGGTAAATCATTACTTCCAAAGTAAATCACAAATTCTTGAACTTAAAGTCAGGAGGTTTAACCTAAGGGCTGATTGGCTCATGCACAGTGGGGCACGTTTAGGCAATATTGAAAGTCTAAGTCTGTTTGCCCGGTACCTTTGCAAAATGGAGCTCTTTTACAAGATGGAGTAGCTTAGGCTCTTCAATCCCCTCTAAGTCAATCCTGTGCTGTTGTTGCTGTTCCATTGCCAAGTCATGTCTGACTCTTTGTGACCCCATGAACTGGAGCACACCAGGTCTCTCTGTCCCTCACCAACTCCCAGAGTCTGCCTGACTGAACACTGCTTCACCACAATCGGATGACTAAGATTGCTGTTGTCATATCATTAGTGTACTAAAACTGCTATTAAAGATATCATCAACTACAAGCTCAGGATGTTTCCCCAGGGCAAAATGAACTCAGGGATCCCTAAGCCATGGGCCACTTGGCCAAAGAATTGTAAACTGAAGACATCCTGATTCCTGGAACTATGATTAAGAAAGATCAGAAGATGATGCTCAATCTTTTCTGTCAATCTTCCTCTTTAAAATATCCTTAACTCGAAGACCAGGTTCAAGTGGATCTGAGATTTGTCTCCCAGTTCCTTGCTTGCTGTCCTACAAATGCATGCATGTTAAGTCTCTCAGTCATGCCCGACTCTTTGCGACCCCATGGACTGTAGCCCACTAGGCTCCTCTGTCCATGGGATTTCCCAGAGAAGAATACTGGAGTGGGTTGCCATTCCCTTCTCCAGGGGATTTTCCCCACCCAGGGATCGAACCTGAGTCTCTCACATTACAGGGAGATTTTTTTTTTTTTACCATCTGAGCCACCAGGAAAGCCCCATAAATAAACCTTTACTTTGCTGCAAACACCCGCTATCAGAAGCTGACTTTCTCTGCTGTGGGCATATGAGCCCTCACTCAGTTACAGAACTCCACGGAGCTTGTCTGTAATACCAGAAATCTTGACAACTCCTGGTTCTTGAATCTAAACTCAGGGCCAGTGAGGTGCTTTTGTGTTAAACCAGAAAAAGTCTCTCCCTCTAGATGGAAGCAAGGATCTCATCTGGGCAGAGCCATACCTCAAAGTGCAAAGTTTGGCGAGCAATGCTTTCTCGGGGGAAAAAAACAAACAAACAAACAAACAAAACTGCCCTCCTGTGGCTGGATGCAGCTCTGCTCCACGGAAGTGTAAGCAGGCTGCATTTGCTGCTCACTCCGTGTGCAGTGAACAGCCTGCCAGCCACACAGCCAATCACTGTTTAGGCCCCACCCTGGAGGGTGTGCCTCTCAGCAACAGTCATCAGAGCGCTAGACCCCTAAGGGGAGTCAACGGAGCTGGTCAACTATAGACAAACATCAGACTGTAGATGGGACCAAAGGTATCCATCAGAACATTTCCAAGAAGAAAGCTCAGGACTCCCCTGATGGTACAGTGGATAAGAATCTGCCTGCAATGCAAGTGACACGGGTTTAACCCCTGGTCCAGGAAGATTTCACACGCTGCAGAGCAGCTAAGCCTGTGCCCCCAGAGCCTGTGCTCTGCAACGAAAAAGTAGCACTAAGTGCAGGCGGCTACGAGAGGAGCTACCCCACGTCCGAGGTCAGGGATAGCGGCCTAGAGTGCCAGGCTGCGACGGCGCAGGAACGGCCGAGAGGAGCTACCTTGCATCCGAGGTCAGGGGCGGCGGCTGGGAGGAGACATCCCGCGTCCGAGGTCAGGGCGGTGGTTGGGATGAGCTACCCCGCGTCCGAGGTCAGGGTGGCCTCCTGGAGGCCAGTGGCGGCCGGGAGGAGACACCCCACGTCCGAGGTCAGGGGTGGCGGCCGGGAGGAGCTATCCCGCGTCCGAGGTCAGGGGCCGCCGGGAGAAGCCACCTCGCGCCTGAGGCCAGGGGCAGTGACCCTGAGGAGCCACCCTGAGCCCGAGGCCAGGGACAACCCGAGAATCAGTGGCTGCGCAGGAACAAGAGGGCCTAGAGGAGCTATCCTACCTTGAAGGTCAGAAACGGTGGCAGTAAGGAGATACCCCTCCTCCAAGGTAGGGAGCAGCAGCTGTGCTTTGCTGGAGCAGCCGTGAAGAGATACCCCACGCCCAAGGTAAGATAAACCCAAGTAAGATGGTAGGTGTTGCAAGAGGGCATCAGAGGGCAGACACACTGAAACCATACTCACAGAAAACTAGTCAATCTAATCACACTAGGACCACAGCCCTGTCTAACTCAATGAAACCAAGCCATGCCCACAGGGCAACCCAAGACGGGCGGGTCATGGTGGAGAGGGCTGACAGAATGTGGTCCACTGGAGAAGGGAATGGCAAGCCACTTCAGTGTTCTTGCCTTGAGAACCCCATGAACAGTATGAAAAGGCAAAATGATAGGATACCAAAAGAGGAACTCCCCAGGTCATTAGGTGCCCAATATGCTACTGGAGATCAGTGGAGAAATAACTCCAGAAAGAATGAAGGGATGGAGCCAAAGCAAAAACAATACCCAGTTGTGCATGTGACTGGTGATAGAAGCAAGATCCGATGCTGTAAAGAGCAATATCGCATAGGAACCTGGAAGGTCAGAACCATGAATCAAGGCAAATTGGAAGTGGTCAAACAAGAGATGGCAAGAGTGAACGTCAACATTCTAGGAATCAGCAAACTAAAATGGACTGGAATGGGTGGATTTAACTCAGATGACCATTATATCTACTACTGCGGGCAGGAATCCCTCAGAAGAAATGGAGTAGCCATCATGGTCAACAAAAGAGTCTGAAATGCCGTACTTGGATGCAATCTCAAAAATGACAGAATGGTCTCTGTTCGTCTCCAAGGCAAACCATTCAATATCACAGTTATCCAAGTCTATGCCCCAACCAGTAATGCTGAAGAAGCTGAAGTTGAANGGAATGGGTGAATTTAACTCAGATGACCATTATATCTACTACTGTGGGCAGGAATCCCTCAGAAGAAATGGAGTAGCCATCATGGTCAACAAAAGAGTCCGAAATGCAGTACTTGGATGCAATCTCAAAAACGACAGAATGATCTCTGTTCATTTCCAAGGCAAACCATTCAATATCACAGCTATCCAAGTCTATGCCCCAACCAGTAAGAAGCTGAAGAAGCTGAAGTTGAATGGTTTTATGAAGACCTACAAGACCTTTTAGAACTAACACGCAAAAAAGATATCCTTTTCATTTTAGGGGACTGGAATACTAAAGTAGGAAGTCAAGAAACACCTGGAGTAACAGGCAAATTTGGCCTTGGAATGCAGAATGAAGCAGGGCAAAGACTAATAGAGTTTTGCCAAGAAAATTGTCCACTACATTCATAGAAAAATCTATATTTATATTTAGTAAAAATCTATACTATAATTAATAAAAATAATTTAAAAACTATTGCTATATTTAAAGCTATGTTTGAAATACATTTTACTATTGAAACTGAATAATCCCTGAGGTGCTTGGTATCAGCTGAAATATCCAACCTCTATATAAAAGGACAGCATATAGTCTGAAAAAAAAAAACTTTTTTGTTTTAAAATCAATATAAGCTATGACACATGCATATATCTATCTTCTCCTTCTTCAGATCCTAAGGGAAGTATCTGGTTGTGTTACTGAAAAAGAAAGTTAAAGTAGCGGTCATATCCCCACCACTGTCCTTAGTTAAGGTCAGCATCTCTCCATAACTGAACACTGGGGTGGTGGTGTCACATCCCTTGTTTATAAAACAAATATTGTTTGATTCCACTTATATGAGATACCTGAATGCCAGTCTGGTGGCTCAGTCAATAAAGAATCTGCCTGCAATACAGGAACCCCGGGTTCGATTCTTGGGTCAGGAAGATCCCCTGGGGAGGGAAATGGCAACCCACTTAAGTGTTCTTGCTTCGTAAACCCCATGGACAGAGGAACCTGGCAGGCTACAGTCCATGGGGTCACAAGAGTCAGATAAAACTTATGACTAAACCACAACCCCCATTTGAGATACCTAGAATAATCAAATTCAGTGTCACAAAGTACATTGGTAGGTTCCAGGGTGTGAGGGTAGGGACTTAGTGTTTAAAGTGGACAGAATCAGTTTAGGAAGGTGAAAAAGCTGGGAGATGGATGATGGTTAGAGTTGCACAACAATATGAATGTACTTAGCACAACTGAACTGTACAGTTATGTTCAGTTAAAATAGTATGTTTTATATTATGTGACCTTTACCTTTAAAAAACAACCCCCCCCGCCAAGAAAAAAATCATAACAAAACAAAAGTGAAGTTCCTGTACTTCAGGGGTTAGTAATGTGAAACGGGCTTCCTTGGTCGCTCAGCTGGGAAAGAATCCACCTGCAATACAGGAGACCCTGGTTTGACCCCTCGGTCAGGAATATCCTCTGGAGGAGGGCATAGCCATACACTCCAGTATTCTTGCCTGGAGAATCCCGTGGACAGAGAAGCCTGATGGCAGAAGTCCATCGGGTGGCAAAAAGGTGAACATGACTGAGCGACTAAGCACAGCACAGTACTAACCTGATAGTGTATATTTTACAAATGTATGAGACTGCATGTAGTCTGGGTCTCAAAATAGTTTACTTTCCTCAGATACAAAGAAAGCCAGAGTTCTGTGGTCACTGGCATTGACTCAGGTCCCTGAGAAGCTATCACAAGCTCAGTCATACCAAAGCTGCTCGCTGTCCTATGGTTCTACCTCACAGTCCTATGTTCTACTCTTCTTTTCCCATGCTGGTCACCTCATGGTGACAGAATGACTGCCACAGCTTCAGCAAACATGTTTACATTCACATAAGTAAAAGGGACAAAATTCTGTTCCTTCTCCTGAGAATAAAATGTTTTCCTTGAGGCCTCCAGATGGCTTAACATTTTTGTTCACTGTCCAGATCTGGAACCCATGGACAAGCCCAGCCATAACGGATTGTTAGGAAAAGATTATCATACTTTCAGAGGCTCCATAATAGGGTGTGAAGAGGGATGAGAAGTTTAGGGATAACTAATAGCATTAACTAATATGCAGAGTACATCATGAGAAACGCTGGGCTGGAAGAAGTACAGGCTGGAATCAAGATTGCCGGGAGAAATATCAATAACCTCAGATATGCAGATGACACCACCCTTATGGCAGAAGGTGAAGAGAGAACTCAAAAGCCTCTTGATGAAAGTGAAAGAGGAGAGTGAAAAAGTTGGCTTAAAGCTCAACATTCAGAAAATGAAGATCATGGC
>SJYX01010155.1:292553-305877 GCA_006410675.1 Oreotragus oreotragus | reverse complement strand
ATCTGAAGGACATTTTCCCCTGGCTTAGATATTTATCAATAAATGGAGGCCACACAAATACCATATGTTTTTAGCTTCTGCTAGCTAGTTACACATAAACAGAGCTCCAAAACCTTGACATCTGGGGTCTTAGGTTAACAATTTTGAGGAAAACAATAGTACATTGAACACCACAGCCTAAGGAGGTCTTATTTATTCTCTTGTAATATTATAAACACAGACATATCTTTGATGGAATAAAAAGAACCCTGAACTAAGGGAGGAGAAGACATCTATTTTAGACAGAGCCTTGTCATGAAGCTTATATGAAGGCTTGGGCAAATCACTTGACCTTTTTGAGTCTTTGTTTATCTGAAAGATAGCATAACACTTACTTGCTGCCTACTTTGTACATTGTTAAGATGAGTAAAGTGGAAAAACACATGTAAAAATGTCATGCAAATTGCCAATTGGCATACAAAACATACGTGTATATATATCATATATAATATGTATTTAATATATGTAGGTATATATGCTATATATACATGATGTGTATATACCTGATATATATGTATATGTATTATGTTATAGGTATATATATGCACACACATATATACATCTATAGTAAATATCATCACAGTTAATGATTGCTATTTTTCATGAAAACAAATATGTATATGTGGAATTGTTCTACTTCTAACAGCTCAGAAACCAAAAAACAATTAGTAGGTTAAAACTAGTGTGTTGTGACACTTAAGATACATGGCAGTGATAAAAATTGTTTGTTTGTTTGTTTCTGGGAAAATATGCAGGATACAGGAAACTCACAGTAATTCTGAGGCAGAAGAGAGCTGAGAGCCTTGCAAGTTCAGGCTCCAACCCTCTTGTTTACAGATGATTAAATCACAGCCCAAGTACGATGACTTATCCCAACTGGTGATGGATACTAGACTGTGATAAATGAGGAACAAGAGAAGGATTAATGAGTAGACTGACTACGGTAAGATCAATGCCAGTAGGGAAAGAAATATCAAGTAAGAGGTACCATTTGTACAAGGCTTTAAAAGAGGGATATCAACAGGTAGGGACTGTAAGAAAGACATTCCTTTCAGCGGGACCAGTGGGAACTGAGGTCCAAAGAAGACAGTAGCCTACAAAGTATGCCCTTAAGGTTTCATTTAAGTTATATACAAAGTATACGTTAAGTGTATGCTGTACTTTCCAAGGAGGAGGACTAGCTCCTTTCTGAGAACCATGAAGATGTTGAAGTGTGGACCTTTCTAGGAGAAAACAGAGACATAGATCACTAACTTTTCTCTGGTTTTAGAAACTTCCATTCAGTTAGATTAAGAAAGTTTAGATTAAGAAAGCTTCCTGTACATTACGATTGACTTGAGATTTCAAAAGTACTGATATGTGACTATCAACCTCAAATATTCTGATTATGGCAAAACCAATACAGGATTGTAAAGTAAAATAAAGTAAAAATTTTTTAAAAAGGGTTAAAAAAAATAATAATTCTTCTACAGAACTAACTAGGAGATAAAAGAGGATAATGTTCTCTTGAGTTAGCCAATTACCAATTTGAGACATTTATCATTAGGATCAGATTTTATTTATTATTTTTTTTTTACTTTATTTTAACTTACAATACTGTATTAGTTTTGCCATACATCAACATGAATCCGCCATGGGTGGATCAGATTTTAAAGTCATGTCTAATGAAAACAAAATTAGAGGTTCTCTACACACAGTAATGGGGGTATCTATATTGTTATATTAATGAGAATTTGTTTGAATAAAAGTAATTAAGGAAACCCTAGGATAAAGAAACATTCAATAGTCCACAAAGCATATTCCCATTCATTGTTTCACAAGATGAAACATTTGAATTTATTTCACAATGTGTGGCAAATAGATCTTATTGTTCTTGCTACATAGCCTACCAGGCTCCTCTGTCCATGGGCTTTTCCAGGCAAGAATACTGGAGTGGGATACCATTGCCTTCTCTGATAGATAATAATATTAAGTCATAAAGAAATATAACTTATCTAAGATTGTTGTACTTATAGGTAGGTAGCATTGGGAAGATTAAAACACAAATTTCTTGAGTCCCAGACCAGAACATTTCACCAACCCTGTTCCTTCTCCCCTCTAATGCCCATTCATTTTCACATCAACAGTCTTCCCTAATGTCTAGATATCTAACAACGTCCCAGGTCACTTCAACGTATCATTACCTCTCCACCTTCCAAGAATATATATATATTTTTAATATTTCAGTTATATTGATAATATAATCTTTTTTTACTTTACAATACTGTATTATCTTTCAAATTTGAGTTATTTTCTTTATCACTCATCACCAATTTCCAAAGAGATATTGACCAGTGGCATTAGCTAATATAGGACCAAGTACTTCCTAATGAAGTGTTAAAACTTTTGTGATAAAAATTTTTGCATGAAATCTTATAATCTCTACATATTTATTTGTGCATATTATTCCTATTCATATCTCACTTGGAAATGAAGACGATGTTTAATGTATTATGTCCTTCTAAAAGGGACTTGGAGAAGACTCTTGAGAGTCCCTTGGACTGTAAGGAGATCCAACCAGTCCATCCTAAAGGAGAGCTGATGCTCATTGGAGGGACTGAAACTCCAGTACTTTGGCCACCTCATGCGAAGAGTTGACTCATTGGAAAAGACTCTGATGCTGGGAGGGATTGGGGGCAGGAGGAGAAGGGGACGACAGAGGATGAGATGGCTGGATGGCATCACCAACTCGAAGGACATGAGTTTGAGTGAACTCCAGGAGTTGGTGATGGACAGGGAGGCCTGGTGTGCTGCGATTCATGGGGTTGCAAAGAGGCAACCCCATGACTGAGTGACTGAACTGAACTGAACTGAAAAGGGACTTGTATGATTTAACATAGAAAAAGGATCAAATAAAATGAATCTTCTAGATTATAGGAGAGGCTGATCCAGCTCGACTCTGTACCTCTTAGATCCTTTTGTGTGCTCAGACTTAGCTTCACATCACCTTAGAAGAACTATATAGATTCAAGGATTTGTTGTCTCAGTGAAATTGAGGAAATCTCCTTTAACACTCAGAATTCCCTAGCTCTTCTATCGAACACAAAAATACTACAACGTTCATTCTACTCAGGGGAAATACAATTAAAACAATGATAATCAAAGTTAACTTTCATTGAAATATAATATGTAAAATATATTACATATAATTATTTCAAGTGCTTTACATTAACTTATTTTTCATTGAGATATAATTGATATATTTAAGGTGTACCATGAGCTGATTTGATGCACTTATATATTATATTGTGATTACTTATTTATGCCATATAATAACTCAATAGGAAAGATACATTCATAATCCTAGTTTATGGATGGGGAAATTGAGGTGCGGAGGAGCAAATTCCCTGACGCTGCCTATCTAGTAATAAGCGGAGCCTGGATTTGAGCCCAGATAATTTATTTTGGCAGCTTGATACTATCCAGTGGAGCCAGAAAAACACTCAAGAGTCAGCTTTAAGCAGAGAATCCCACCCCTATACATCAACTCCACTCTCCAAATGACAGGAAGACATCCCAAGATACTCATGGCTTAACTCTCTGAAATTTTCACTGCCAAAATGTCATTCCTATGAAATAATCTAATTATTATTATTATCATCATTTATATTATACATTCTTATTCATCTTATATGTTTAGTTCTTAAATTTTTAAACAACTCCAGATTCACAGGAAGTTCTGATGTACTCTTCACTCAGTCTCCCCTTTTGGTACCACCTTCTATAATAAAGTTCAGTATCAAACCAGAAAGAGAACACTGGCATAATCATGGATCTTATATTCATGTAACCATCACCACAATCAAGATGGGATGGGGAGGGAGATGGGAGGGAGGTTCAAAAGGGAGGGGGTTTATGTATACCAATGGCTGATTCATGTGGAAGTTTGACAGAAAACAACAAAATTCTGTAAAGCAATTATCCTTCAATAAAATAAAATAATAAATTAATTAATTTTTTAAAAATGTAGAAATGTTCCCTTACTGTGAGGTTCCCTTATACACCCTTTTATACTCATGTCTACCTTCCTCCTCATCATCTATATTTAACAATCAACATTAAGACAAAGCTTATTAAACCACACTCAGTGGTTGTCCAAGTAAAAGGTTAAAAAGAAAAATAAGAAAGGTTCAAAAGTGGCAGCTAAGATTAGGCAAAAGCACTAACTGAGCCTGAAGTTTTTTGATTTAGGCAAATTATTCTGGTTGCATTTGAATATAGAATACCACAAGTCTTTACTTGGAAAGACATCATTTTAAGCCCAGAAGAGAGCAAAGTCAGAGAAGAAATTCCCCTTCATCACTGGAATGGAGTGGGATGGGCAATTCATCATTCTCTTCTCAATTATTTTAGCTATCGGAAAACAGGGGTAATTGTCCTGGCTCCACCATTTCTGATCTCATGACTGTGCATTTAACCTGAGGCCTGTTTCCTCTTTTACTGAAAAGGATAGTAGATATGAAATTACTTTATAAAGGCTAAAATTCAGCATTGGAAGGACTGATGCTGAAGCTGAAACTCTGGCCACCTGATGCAAGAACTGTCTCATATGAAAAGGCCCTGATGCTGGGAAAGATTGAAGGCAGGAGAAGGGGAGGACAGAGGATGAGATGGTTAGATGGCAAAACCGACTCAATGGACATGAATTTGAGCAGACTCTGGGAGTTGGTGATGGACGGGGAGGCCTGGCGTGCTGCAGCTCACGGGGTTGCAAAGAGTTGGACACGACTGAGTGACTGAATGGAACTGAACTGAAAGTCCAGCATCAGTATAATAGAAGTTGTTCAAAGGGTCATCTATTTCTCTTCTACATACTCCACTTAGCAGTAACTAGCCATTCTCCTTTTAAGAAGCATCTACATCACTGTTAACTTGAAAACAAAGTGTCCTGCTGAGAGGTTATTGTGGGATGACAAGAATTTTGGATTTCTGTTGTGGGGTGATAAGAATTTTGTCAAAGAATAGTTAACATCAGATATGCTTGATTTGTGATAGAGATCTGAAGGACATTTTCCCCTGGCTTAGATATTTATCAATAAATGGAGGCCACACAAATACCATATGTTTTTAGCTTCTGCTAGCTAGTTACACATAAACAGAGCTCCAAAACCTTGACATCTGGGGTCTTAGGTTCCCAATTTTGAGGAAAACAATAGTACATTGAACACCACAGCCTAAGGAGGTCTTATTTATTCTCTTGTAATATTATAAACACAGACATACCTTTGATGGAATAAAAAGAACCCTGAACTAAGGGAGGAGAAGACATCTATTTTAGACAGAGCCTTGTCATGAAGCTTATATGAAGGCTTGGGCAAATCACTTGACCTTTTTGAGTCTTTGTTTATCTGAAAGATAGCATAACACTTACTTGCTGCCTACTTTGTACATTGTTAAGATGAGTAAAGTGGAAAAACACATGTAAAAATGTCATGGAAATTGCCAATTGGCATACAAAACATACGTGTATATATATCATATATAATATGTATTTAATATATGTAGGTATATATGCTATATATACATGATGTGTATATACCTGATATATATGTATATGTATTATGTTATAGGTATATATATGCACACATATATATACATCTATAGTAAATATCATCACAGTTAATGATTGCTATTTTTCATGAAAACAAATATGTATATGTGGAATTGTTCTACTTCTAACAGCTCAGAAACCAAAAAAACAATTAGTAGGTTAAAACTAGTGTGTTGTGACACTTAAGATACATGGCAGTGATAAAAATTGTTTGTTTGTTTGTTTCTGGGAAAATATGCAGGATACAGGAAACTCATAGTAATTCTGAGGCAGAAGAGAGCTGAGAGCCTTGCAAGTTCAGGCTCCAACCCTCTTGTTTACAGATGATTAAATCACAGCCCAAGCACGATGACTTATCCCAACTGGTGATGGATACTAGACTGTGATAAATGAGGAACAAGAGAAGGATTAATGAGTAGACTGACTACGGTAAGATCAATGCCAGTAGGGAAAGAAATATCAAGTAAGAGGTACCATTTGTACAAGGCTTTAAAAGAGGGATATCAACAGGTAGGGACTGTAAGAAAGACATTCCTTTCAGCGGGACCAGTGGGAACTGAGGTCCAAAGAAGACAGTAGCCTACAAAGTATGCCCTTAAGGTTTCATTTAAGTTATATACAAAGTATACGTTAAGTGTATGCTGTACTTTCCAAGGAGGAGGACTAGCTCCTTTCTGAGAACCATGAAGATGTTGAAGTGTGGACCTTTCTAGGAGAAAACAGAGACATAGATCACTAACTTTTCTCTGGTTTTAGAAACTTCCATTCAGTTAGATTAAGAAAGTTTAGATTAAGAAAGCTTCCTGTACATTACGATTGACTTGAGATTTCAAAAGTACTGATATGTGACTATCAACCTCAAATATTCTGATTGAATTTTTATGTGGTACACTCTGGGAATGGGAAGCACCTAAGTTCCCTATGTGCTTTTCACAGTTTATTTGTTTTGTGATGATCCACACAAAGGCTTTAACAGAGTCGATGAAACAGAGGTAGATGTTTTTCTAGAATCCTCTTGCCTTCTCTATGATCCAGAGAATGACATCTACCTCTATTTCATCAACTATGCTAAAGTCTGACTGCATGGATCATAACAAACTGTTGGAAACTCTTAAAGAGATGGGAATACCAGACTATCTTACCTGTCTCCTGAGAAATCTGTGTTTGGGTCAAGAAGCAACAGATAGAACCCTGTATGGAACAACTGATTGGTTCAAGATTGAGAAAGGAGTATGACAGGGCTGTCTGTTGTCATCCTATTTATTTAACCTATACACTGAGCACATCATGAGAAATGCGAGGCTGGATGATTTACAAGTTGGAATCAAGACAGGCAGTAGAAACATCAACAACTTCAGATATGTGGGTAATACAACTTTAATGGAAGAAAGTGAAGAGTTACTTAAGAACCTACTGAGGAAGATGAAGGAGGAGAATGAAAGAGCTGGCTTAAAGAAAAACTAAATATTAAAAAAAAACAAATAAGATCATGGCATTCAGCCCCATTACTTAATGGGAAATAGAAGGGGACAAGGTGGAAATAGTGACAGAGTTCTTCTTCTTGGGCTCTAAAATCACTGAGGATGGTGACTGCAGCCATGAAATCAGAAGATGATTGCTTCTTGGCAGGAATGCTATGACAAACCTAGATACTGTGTTGAAAAGCAGAGACATTATTCTGCTGACAAAGGTCCATATAGTCAAGGCTATGGTCTTCACGTATGGTTGTGAGAAGAGGCAGAACAACAAAAGACAGATGCCTTCAAAGTATGGTGCTGGAGAAGACTCCTGAGAGTCACTTGGACAACAAGGAGATTAAGCCAGTCAATCTTACAGGAAATCAACCCTGAATACTCATTGGAAGGACTGATGCTGAAGCTGAAGTTCCAGTGTTTTGGTCACCTGATGAGAATAGCCAACTCATTAGAAAAGTCCTTGATGCTAGGACAGATTGAGGGCAGAAGGAGAATGAGGGTGTCAGAGGATGAGATGGCTGGATGGCATTACCGATGCAATGGACATGAACTTGGGCAAATTTCAGGAGATGGTGAGGGACAGGGAGGCCTGATGTGCTGCAGTCCACAGGGCCGCAAAAAGTCACACAACTGGGTGACGGAATAACAGCAAAAGATGCTTTCACTCTGTAGGAAAGAAGTAAATTAAGGTCAGCTATTTTAATACATAAGCTGGTTACTCGTAGGTAACAGTTCAGTGTAGTTCAGTCACTCATTCATGTTCGATTCTTTGTGACCCCATGACCTGCAGCATGCCAGGCTTCCCTGTCCATCACCACTCCCAGAGTCTGCTCATATTCATGTCCACTGAGTTGGTGATGCATCCAACCATCTCATCCTCTGTCGTTTCCTTCTCCTCCCACTTTCAACCTTTCCCAGCAACAGGGTCTTTTCAAATGAGTCAGTTCTCCCCATCAGATGGCCAAAGTATTGGAGTTGCAGCTTCAGCATCAGTCCTTCCAATGAATATTCAGGACTGATTTCCTTTAGGATGGACTGGTTGGATTCCCTTGCTGTCCAAGGGACTCTCAAGAGTCTTCTCCAAAACCACAGTTCAAAAGCATAACTCTTTGGTGCTCAGCTTTCTTTATAGATCAACTCTCACATCTATACCTGACTCCTGGAAAAACCATAGCCTTACTACACAGACCTTTGTTGGCAAAGTAATCTCTCTGCTTTTTAATATGCTGTCTAAGTTGGTCATAACTTTTAATCCAAGGAGTAAGCGTCTTTTAATTTCATCACTGTAATCACCATCTGCAGTGATTTGACCCCCAAATAAAGTCACCCACTGTTTCCCCATCTATTTGCCATCAAGTGATGGGACCAGATGCCATGATCTTAGTTTTCTGAATGCTGAGCCTTAACCCAAATTTTTCACTCAGCTCCTTCATCAAGAGGCTCTTTAGTTTTTCTTTGCTTTCTGCCACAAGGGTGGTGTCATCTGCATATATGAGGTTATTGATATTTCTCCCAGCAATCTTGATTCCAGCTTGTGTGGCATCCAGCCCAGCATTTCTCATAATGTACTCTGCATATGAGTTAAATAAGCAGGGTTACAATATACAGCCTTAACATACTTCTTTTCCTATTTGGAACCAGTCTGTTGTTCCAAGTCCAGTTCTAACTGTTGCTTCTTGACCTGCATACAGATTTCTTAAGAGGCAGATCAGGTGGTCTGGTATTCCCATCTCTTTAAGAATTTTCCACAGTTTGTGGTGATCCACACAGTCAAAGGCTTTCACATAGTTAATAAAGCAGAAATAGGTGTTTTTCTGCAACTCTCTTGCTTTTTTGATGACTCAATGGAGGTTGGCAATTTGATCTCTGGTTCCTCTGCCTTTTCCAAATCCAGCTTGGACATCTGAAAGTTCATGGTTCACGTATTGATGAAACTTGTTTTGGAGAATTTTGTGAGTACAATTGTGAGGTAGTTTGAACATTCTTTGGCATTGCCTTTCTTTGGGATTGGAATGAAAACTGACCTTTTCCAGTCCTGTGCCCATGGCTGAGTTTTTCAAATTTGCTAGCATATTGAGTAAAGCACTTTCACAGCATCATCAAGGATTTGAAATAGCTCAGCTGGAATTCCATCACCTCCACTAGCTTTGTTCATAGTAATGCTTCCTAAGGCCCACTTGACCTCACATTCCAGGATGTCTGGCTCTAAGTGAGTGATCATACACTCCTGATTATCTGGGTGGTGAAGATATTTTTGGCATAATTCTGTGTATTGTTGCCATCTCTTCTTAATATCTTCTGTTTCTGTTAGATCCATACAATTTCTGTCCTTTATTGTGCCCATCTTTGCATGAAATGTTCCCTTGGTATCTCTAATTTTCTTGAAGAGATCTCTAGTATTTCCCATTCTATTGTTTTCTCTATTTCTTTGCATTGTTCACTGAGGAAGGCTTTCTTATCTCTCCTAGCATTCTTTGGAACTCTGCATTCAAATGGGTTTATCTTCCCTTTTCTTGTTTGCTCTTTGCTTCTCTTCTTTTCACAGCTATTTGTAAGGCCTTCTTAGATAGCCATTTTGCTTTTAAGAGTTTCTATATCTCAGGGATGGTCTTGATTCTGTCTCCTGTACAATGTCATGAACCTCCATCCATAGTTCATCAGGCACTCTGTCTATCATATTTAATCCCTTGAATCCATTTGTCACTTCCACTGTATAATGGTAAGAGATTTGATTTAGGTCATACCCGAATGTTCTAGTGGTTTTCCCTACTTTCTTCAATTTCAGTCTGAATTTGGCAATAAGGAGTTCATGATCTGAGCCACAGTCAGCTCCAGGTCTTGTTTTTGCTCATTGCATAGAGCTTCTCCATCTCTGGCTACAAACAGTATGATCAATCTGATTTCAGTATTGACCATCTGGTGATGTCCATGTGCAGAGTCTTCTCTTGTGTTATTGAAATTGGGTCTTTGCTATGATCAGCATGTTCTCTTGGCAAAACTCTATTAGCTTTTGCCCTGCTTCATTCTGTACTCCAAGGTCAAATTTGCTTTTTACTCCAGGTGTTTCTTGACTTTCTACTTTTGCATTCCAGGCCCCTCTAATGAATAGGACCTTTTTTGGGTGTTAGTTCTAGAATGTCTTGTAGGTCTTCATAGAACTGTTCAACTTCGCTTCAACTTCCCCATATGAGGAGTCATATTGGCATTTTTATAAGATAATTTAAGCAAATAAATGTATTCATTATCAATTTGGTAAAGAGATGAGTAAAACAATTACCACTGGCCCAGATCCAGAATTTACAAACTCCAGTACTTTGACCACCTCATGCGAAGAGTTGACTCATTGGAAAAGACTCTGATGCTGGGAGGGATTGGAGGCAGGAGGAGAAGGGGACGACCGAGGATGAAATGGCTGGATGGCATCACGGACTCAATGGATGTGAGTCTGAGTGAACTCTGGGAGATGGTGATGAACAGGGAGGCCTGGCATGATGTGATTCATGGGGTCGCAAAGAGTCGGACACGACTGAGCGACTGAACTGAACTAAACTGAACTAATATCGAGTTGAAAACTAATGAAATTTTAAATCTATTAATTTTATTAATTCAATCCAACTATTTAACAATAAATGCTTATTAACTGCCAATGACATGCCAAGTGTTGTTTGAGCTACTGGGAGATATGATAATGAACAAAATGTTAAAAACTCATGCCTAGTGGAGCTTAGGGTCTAATGAGGGAAATAGAGAATGAATAAAAATATATAATAAAATATCTAGTGGTGAAGAATGTGTGAGTGCAAAATAAAACAGATATTGATTATTAGGGACCATCTCCAAGCAGAGGCCATCTTTATTTATATTTTATTTTTGGCTCTGTTAGGTCTTAGTTGCAGCATGTGATATATTTGTTGCTTCTCAAAGGCTTCTGTCTGGTTGTGACATGGGGCTCCAGAGCATGTGGCCCAGTAGTTGTAGCACGCGGGTTCCAGAGTGCATGGGCTCTCTAGTTTGAGCCACATGGGCTCTCTAGTTGAGGCTATGTAGCTGCAGCACATGGGCTTAGTTGCCCTGTGGCATGTGGGATCCCAGTTCCTGACCAGGAATCAAACCCACATCCGCTTTATTAGAAGACAGATTCTCAACCACTGGACAACCAAGGAAGATCCAAGAAACAGTCTTTAGACAGAGATCTAAATTAGGTTAAAAAGTCAGCCAGATATTGTAGAGAAAAAGTCTTCCCAGAAGATGGACTATGAAGTCCATCACTTTGAGAAGGGGACCAGGCTCAATGTGTTCTAAACAGCAACTAGGCCAGGGTGTTGGATCCCAGTGATGAATACTACCTGATGAGAAATGTGGTATGTCAGGGTCCATGTAGGGTGGGTCCTTCCCTCCTCACTCACTCCCTTTCTTCCTTTTTTTCTTCTTCCTTTCTCCCTCTCCTTCTCTTCCTTATTATTATTATTAATAGTAGTAGTGGGGGCTTCCCTGGTGGTTCAGTGATAAAGAATCCATCTGCAATGCAGAAGACACAGGTTCAGTCTCTGGGTCGGGAAGATCCCCTGGAGGATGAAATGGCAACCCACTCCAGTATTCTTGCCTGAGAAATCCCATGGACAGAGGAGCCAGGTGGGCTACAGTTCAGGGGGTCGCAAAGGTGTTGGACATGACTGAACAACTAAACAAGCAGTAGCAGTATTCCTCTCTCTCCAGCAGAGCAAGAGTAACTGTAGATGCGGAGAAGAAAACTGCAGGAGGACATACAGTTACTTTCACCAACACAGTCACTTCTGGTCCGGTTTCACAGTAAGACTCGTTTTATCTTGCACATGTATCATTTGAGGAAGCCTACACCTGGAGACTTTAAGCAAGTTATTCAAAAGCACATAGGTGCCATACTTACAAACTCAATTAAGTCTTCTGACTGAAGTCCAGTTCTTTTTCTCATTCTGGATACTGTTCAAAGCATAAAAACAGAGAAAAATGAAAAAATTATCCCTAATTTAAAAGACATGCTCTATCCTTAGTAATAGCTAGGGTCTTTTCTCATGCTCATGCACAGCTGCTCAGTCATGTCTGGCTCTTTGTGACTCCATGGGCTGTAGCCTGCCAGGTTCCTCTGTCCATGGAATTTTCCAGGCAAGGATACTTGAACAGGTTGCATTTCCTGTTCCAAGGGATCGTCCTGACCTGGAATAGAACTCAAGTCTCCTGTGCCCCCTGGGAAACTATTGAGCTAATCCGGAGTTAACTGATTCCAAACTCTGCCAAAGAGTAAGAATTTTTGTTGTTTTTAAACAAAATCATGAAGTGTTTAATGCATACATTTTACCCAACAATCATGTGAAGAGTTTCTGACTAAAGATTTTGAGTTTTTTTGTTTTACCAATAGAGAAAATAGAAATACCCTGGAGGTAACAGAATATGCTTGAGATACCAAGCACTAGTATTAAAGGAAAACAGAGTCTTGAGTAATTGGATCCTTGCTCTAAGTCTGGACAAAGACTCACTAATTTCTAGAAAAAGTACTATAGGTTAGTTTTGTAACATTGGAGTTAAAACTGGGGCAGGGGAGGGGGGACTCAGAAAGATTACCCACACAACATTGTAAATTTTATTATAATATTCCACTATTGTGAATTATGTCAGTCCAACTGTGCACCTTCAAGAAAATTAGAGATACCAAGGGAACATTTCATGCAAAGATGGGCTCAATAAAGGACAGAAATGGTATGGACCAAACAGAAGCAGAAATATTAAGAAGAGGTGGCAAGAATACACAAAAGAACTGTATAAAAAAGATCTTCACGATCCAGATAATCATGACGATATGATCACTCATCTAGAGCCAGACATCCTGGAATGTGAAGTCAAGTGGGCCTTAGAAAGCATTACTATGAACAAAGATAGTGGAGGTGATGGAATTCCAGTTGAGCTGTTTCAAATCCTGAAAGGTGATGCTGTGAAAATGCTGCACTCAACATGCCAGCAAATTTGGAAAACTCAGCAGTGGCCACAGGACTGGAAAAGGTCAGTTTTCATTCCAATCCAAAAGAAAAGCAATGCCAAAGAATGCTCAAACTACCGCACAGTTGCACTCATCTCACACGCTAGTAAAGTAATGCTCAAAATTCTCCAAGCCAGGTTTCAGCAATATGTGAACTGTGAACGCCCTGATGTTCAAGCTGGTTTTAGAAAAGGCAGAGGAACCAGAGAT
>SJYX01010155.1:204998-240164 GCA_006410675.1 Oreotragus oreotragus | reverse complement strand
TGACTCAATGGACATGAGTTTGTGTAAGCTCTGGGAGTTGGTGATGGACAAGGAAGCCTGGCATGCTGCAGTCCATGCTGCTGCTGCTGCTAAGTCCCTTCAGTCGTGTCCAACTCTGTGACCCCATACACGGCAGCCCACCAGGCTCCCCCGTCCCTGGGATTCTCCAGGCAAGAACACTGGAGTGGGTTGCCATTTCCTTCTCCAACGCATGAAAGTGAAAGTGAAGTCACTCAGTCATGTCCGACTCTTCGTGACCCCATGGACTGCAGCCCACAAGGCTCTTCCATCCATGGGATTTTCCAGGCAAGAGTACTGGAGTGGGGTGCCATCACCTTCTCCAGCTGTAGTCCATGGGGTCACAAATAATCAGACAGGACTGAGCGACTGAACTGAACTGAAGAAAGTAGATAAATAGGGCTTGGATTTGTAGATTTGTGGATGAGGAAGAAGAATGTCAATGAATGTCAATCTTCTGCATTGGTGGGCAGATTCTTTACCACAGAGACACTGGAAAAAGGACTATTAGGCCTTAGTACACTAACAAGGATTTTTGGGTGTGAAAATCTGAATCTTCCTCACTGACATGGAGAACAGATTTGCAGACACCAAGGGGGAAGGAGGGTAGGGAAGGGATGAACTGGGAGGCTGGGGTTAGCATATGCAAGCTACTAGTCCTACTGAATAGCATAGCGAAATATATTCAATATCCTGAAATAAACCATAACAGAAAACAATATAAAAATAATGTATACACATGTATAACTGAATCACTTTGCTGTACAGCAGAAATTTACAAATGCTATAAATCAACTATACATCAATTTTTTAAAAAGTGAGCCTTCCTGACTGCTTCATTTCCATAGAACCAAATTATTTTGCTTTTACTTTTTATAAAATTCTGTGAACAAAAGCTGTTGTGACTTTGAATAAAGAGATACAAACTTCTGGTTGCAAAATATATAAGTCATGAATATGAAATGCACAGTGTGGGCAATATAGTCAATAACTATGTGATATCTTTTATGATGACAGATGGCAACTAGACTTAACTGTGGTGATTATTTTGAAATGTATAGAAATATTGAAACATTATATTGTGCACCAGGAACTAACATAGTGTTGCAGGTCTATTATACTTTAGAAATAAGCAATCAAATCAATAGAAAAAAAGATCAGATTTGTGGTTACTAGAGGTGGAGTGTGGGGACAAGGGAAATTGGACGAAGACAGTCAAAAGGTACAAACTTCCAGTGTAAGATAAATATGTACTAGGGATATAATGTACAGAATGATTAATATAATTAATACTGCCATATGTTATATATGAAAACTGCTTAGAGAACAAATTGTTAGAGTTATAATCCCAAGAAAAAAAATTTCTCTTTAATTTTGTATCTGTAGATAAGATGATAGATATTCACTAAACCCACTGTGGTAATTATTTCATGATATATGTAAGTCAAATCATTATCCTGTAAGCCTTCAATTTAGGCATGTTTATTATATTTCAATAAACTAGAAGGAAAAATGATCTGAACAGAAACTGTTGTGAGTTTTAACAACATGTGATTGTACAAAAACAGCAAAAAATTTCCTCTGAAAATGTTCAAAACACACTGTTTTTATATTATTTATACAAATGATAATGTAAGAATACTCAAGGGGACTCTTTGAAAAATGTATTGTCTGATCTTTGCACATGCTCTTTCACTAGCCTTATTGTTAAGATGACCTTGGTTGCTGGTTTATTATTTTATCATAAATTAAAGACAATTTTAATTTGTTGCATTTTTATAACATGCATCTTATTAATTTCTTTATATAAAATATTTCTGGAAAATAAAAGGAATGAAAGCTTTTGTGGTGAGTGTAAATATAAAAATATCAAGGTCATCAAGAGGAATATAAAAGGTTGTGTCGATCGATTTCTGAGTGTGTCTGGACTGATCTAAGTGAAGAACAATTATATTTCCAAGATGACTGCACAATGATTTTCTGCCAGGAGTCAAGAGACAGGTGGAATTAATTACAATAGCTGATATAATTAGGGAAAAGATTACGACTTTAAAATTAACCCTCATAGTGAATTTTCAAATTTCTTGTTTTAATAAAACTGTACATGCAAAAGATGTTGAGCTCTTTGAGAGGGTATCATGTTTCATTTTTAAAAACTTCTTGAACTCTAATAAACTGTTTATTACCTGTCAGGTGCCAACTAAATATTTATAATATAATGGATTGATATTTGATCAAAAACCACATGAGTCCATTATGAAATATTTTACAACCAACAGGAAAGCCAACCAAACTGACATTAAATATTTAGCTGAAAGTTATACCTGAAATACTGTTTCAGAAAATTACCCACTTGGAGAAATATATGCACAGTGACTAATTTTCATCATTTTGTCCTAACTGCCCTGTCTAAATATCAAATGTTGGATGATTTAAAATTTTAATTCATATAAAAAATATAAGTCCAGCCAAAAAACATTATTTTTTCCTCTATGAAGCTCTGTTTTATTTTTAGTCTTCTGATGTAACTTCTCTTCCTACCAATACAAATTTCAAAAGAAGGGCACTTTTTACATGCTCACTTTAACAGACCAGAAAAACTATGATATAGCATGCTGCTGCTGCTGCTAAGTTGCTTCAGTCGTGTCTGATTCTGTGCGACCCCATAGATGGCAGCCCACCAGGCTCCCCTGTCCCTGGGATTCTCCAGGCAAGAACACTGGAGTGGGCTGCCACTTCCTTCTCCAATGCATGAAAATGAAAAGTGAAAGTGAAGTCACTCAGTCGTGTCTGACCCTCAGCGACCCCATGAACTGCAGCCTTCCAGGCTCCTCCATCCATGGGATTTTCCAGGCAAGAGTACTGGCGTGGGGTACCATTGCCTTCTCTGATAAACTTAACTTAGGATGTTATATTCTGAAAACTACAAAACCTTGATAAAGGAAAATGCATAATACAAAGAAAAAAAGAATCCCATGGTCTTGGACTGGAAGAATATTAAAATACTTATACTACCCAAAACAACCTACAGATTTAATGCAATCCTTGTCAAAATACTTATGGTATTTTTCACAGAACCAGAACAAATAATCCTAAAATCTATATGGAAGCACAAAAGACCTTGAATTGTGAAAGCAATCTTGAGAAAAAAAAGAGCAGAGCTGGAGGTAGCAGACTCTCAGACTTCAGACCATATTACAAAGCTACAGTAATCAAAACAGCATGGTACTGGCACAAACACAGTACCACAGTACCACATTACATATAAATAGATCAATGGAACAGAATAGAGAGCACAGAAATAAAGCCATTCACCTATGGCCAATTAAACTATAACAAAGAAGTTAAGAATATACAATGAAAAAATATCTCTTTAATAAGCTGTACTGGGAAAACTGGACAGCTACATGTAAAACAATGAAATTAGAAAAGTTCTTCATACCATATAAAAGATGAGCCCCAAATAGATTAAAGACCTAAATGTAAGACCTGAAACCATAAAAATCCTAGAACACATGGCCAGAATACTCTTTGACATAAATTATAGCAATGAGTTGAAATGTCTTCTAAGGCAAAAGAAATAAAATCAAAAATAAATAGATGGGACCTAATTAAGTTTAAATGCTTTTCCACAGCAAAGGAAACCACTGACAAAATGAAAAGACAAATTACAGAATGGAAGAAAAAATTTGCAAATAATATGAACCATGATCAACTAGGGGTTAATAGCCAAAATATATAAACAGTTCATACAACTTAATATTAAAAATTTTTTTTAATTAGCAGAAGACCTGAATAAACATTTTTCCAAATAAGATATACAGATGGTTCTACAGATTGTAGATGTACCGATTTCTCTTATTAGAGAAATGTAAATCAAAACAAGAATGAGATCACCTCACACATATCAGAGTGGCTATCATCAAGTCATCTACAAATAACAAATGTTGGTGAGGACGTAGAGAAAAGGGAAACTGCAGAGTTGGCAATTTGATTTCTTGTTCCTCTGCCTTTTATAAATCTAAATTGGGGTGTACATATCTTTTCAAATTTTTGTTTTTATTTATTATATTTTTTTAAAGATATATATAGCCAAGAATGAAATTTCTGAGAAGTATGGTACTTCTATTTTTAGACACTTGCTCCTTGGAAGAAAAGCTATGACAAACCTAGACAGGTACATTCTTTATCAGTCATGTACGGATGTGAGAGTTGGACTGTGAAGAAAGCTGAGTGCCGAAGAACTGATGCTTTTGAACTGTGGTGTTGTAGAAGACTCTTGAGAGTCCCTTAGACTGCAAGGAGGTCCAACCAGCACATTCTAAAGAAGATCAGCCCTAGATGTTCTTTGGAAGGAATGATGCTAAAGCTGAAACTCCAGTACTTTGGCCACCTCATGCAAAGAGTTGACTCATTGGAAAAGACTCTGATGCTGGGAGGGACTGGGTACAGGAGGAAAATGGGATGACATAGTATGAGATGGCTGGATGGCATCACCAACTCGATGGACATGAGTCTGAGTGAACTCCAGGAGTTGGTGATGGATAGGTAGGCCTGGCGTGTTGCAATTCAGTGACTGAACTGAACTGAACTGAACTGATACTTCAGAGAATTCCAAGTTTGGTTCCAAACCACTGCTTTAAATAAAGGAAATATCTCAATAATGTGAATCACACAAGTTTTTTTGTTTGTTTGCCCATGCATTAAGTTATGTTCACATTAAACTCTAATATCTTAAGTGTGCAACAGCATTATGTCTAAAAGAATGTGCATGAGAAATAAAAAACATTGTTAAAATGTATTAACCTTTATCTGAGGCTTCAGTGAATTGTAACCTTTTTGCTGAGGGAGGGTTTTGCTTCAGTGTTGACGGCTGCTGACTGATCAAGGTGGTTGTTGCTGAAGTTTGGGGTGGCTGTGACAGTTTGTTAAAATAAGACAATAATAAAGTTTGCCACAGCAATTGACTCTTCCTTTCACAAATGATTTCTCTGGAACATTTAATGCTGTTTTACAGTTATTTACCCACAGTAGAACTTCTTTTAAAATGGGAGTCAATCTTGTCAAACCCTGTTGCTGCTTGATCACCTAAGTTTATGTCATATTCAAAATTCTTCTTGTCATTTCTACTGTCTTCATGGCATCTTCATCAGGAGTAGATTCCACCTCAAGAAACCACGTTTTTTGGCTTATCCATAAGAAGTAACTTCTTTTGGATCGCAGCCATTCTGACTGGTGTGAAGTGGTATCTCATTGTGGTCTTGATTTGCATTTCTCTGATAATGAGTGACGTTGAGCATCTTTTCATGTGTTTGTTAGCCATCCGTATGTCTTCTTTGGAGAAATGTCTATTTAGTTCTTTGGCCCATTTTTTGATTGGGTCGTTTATTTTTCTGGAATTGAGCTGTATAAGTTGCTTGTATATTTTTGAGATTAGTTGTTTGTCAGTTGCTTCATTTGCTATTATTTTCTCCCATTCAGAGGGTTGTCTTTTCACCTTGCTTATAGTTTCCTTTGTTGTGCAGAAGCTTTTAATTTTAATTAGATCCCATTTGTTTATATTTGCTTTTATTTCCAGTATTCTGGGAGGCTCTAGTAGGCTACAGTCCATGGGGTCGCAAAGAGTCGGACACGACTGAGCGACTTCACTTCACTTCACACTTCACCTAAATGAGCCAGCAGGATTTCCTAAAAGTTGGTTTATTTCCTGATAAAATTGTATAATCTCAAATCATGCACTGCTATGATTGAGATTACTGCTTAACTCTAAATCTACTGATTTGGGGGGACATAATCAATAAACCATTGACATTGGCATTACAGTGGG
This sequence comes from Oreotragus oreotragus, assembly GCA_006410675.1. NCBI lineage: Eukaryota > Metazoa > Chordata > Mammalia > Artiodactyla > Bovidae > Oreotragus > Oreotragus oreotragus. The sequence goes on along the minus strand of SJYX01010155.1, from coordinate 234,319 downwards.
AAAACTCGGACCTAAGAAAGAAAATATTTTAAGTAGATAAATAAGTCCTAATGCTCAAGTTACAACTCTTGACATGGAGTCAACTCTGACATGCTATTGTAGAGAAGAAATCTTTTCCTTTCTTCCCTTCTAGGTTCCTTGGCTGATCTAATAATTTAACTGACATCAGACAAAATAACAGGAGAAAGCCAAATTTAATTTCTAGATACAGGAGTACATAGAAAGAGGAGATTTAAGGAAGGGAACAAAGCAGGCTATTTGTATACTTTTTATAAACAAATAATAAATTCCTACAGAACTGAGAAACAAAAGCTTCTGGGTACAGGGAAGTGAATGAGTAAAGGAGTAACAAGGTTTGTTTATAGACTCTTCTTGGCCTTGAACTCCCTATCTCAGGTGATAAAGCTGTCTCTCTATCTCCTGGTACAGGAAGGGTACTTTTCATATGGGAGTTTTATTTCCTGCCTTCAGGTGGACAAATGAGGGTCAGAATGTCCTTTCTAAATCAGTTGTTTCTTAAGTAACTTTATTCAAAATAATATCCCAAAGTGACACATTTTGGGAGTGTACTGCTCTGAACCTCATCATTATTTAAGCAACAGGACAAAGCTTTCTTCTCAAAGAAAAGACCTAAACTTAGAAAGGATTATGTCACCACAAATCTTTAAATTATTTTATTTTAGTGTAGTTTAGGATGTTCTTTAAAGAGCAGCTAATGATTTTTTTAGTCACTGGGTCTCTGGATATATGGTAATATTCCTCACCTTCCAGACGTCCAACAGTTAATTGAAGAAACTGATACATTTGCACCACCATCTAAACTGAGACATTCAAAGTCATGGAGGCTCAGAAATAAAATCAAAATTGTAGGAAATGGCAGAAACTTCAACATCTGAATATTGATTTTTTTGATGAACAAGTATTATGTATTTCTATTTTATATTTATAGTATTTATTTTTAATAATTTTTTATTTTTCAAGTATTTATATTTCAGTAATTTATTAGATAGCAGGATAGTTTTCTTAAACCATTGTTCAAACAGGAAATTTTAAAGGGAGCTTTTCCAAGCAAGGAATAACCACATACATATATTTCATTTTTATTTCTACCTTTTAAGAGGATACTATTAATTAGGGAGAGAATATTGCTATCTTTGCAATAAGAGTGAGTATATTTCAGTTCTAGACAATTTTAGATTTTTATAGGAAATGTAACACTGAAAAATTTCTGTTTTCTATTTTAACACTTATAAGTAAAACTTTGTTTTTATCTATCTGAAATGATTTCTCGAAGACTGGTTATGGATATAGACATGTATATTTCTGCATTTGCAAAAACACTGTAAATGAAACACACTAGGGAAATTTGTATTTTTTATAAATTAAGTATCTATGTAAATAAAACAAAATGTTTATAAATTATACACAATGCTTAACATTTTAACCTTTAAAATTTTAGATCCTAGGTATAGCTTTTCTATAATCATAAACAAATCAGGGGAAAACCAATAGTGAGCTCTTATAAAACCATACCCACATATCATTTTATAAAGTTGATAGTCTTCTAATAAAATCACTCATTGGTCTATTATTATTATTGCTATTTTGAAATTCATAACCTTTTTCATGATTGAAGAACAAGAGATATACAAAAGAAAAGTATTTCCTGCTCTGAGAAGCCAGGCTATATTATTTTATTTTGGGAAAAAATTATTAACTTCAGTGTTTTTAAAAATGACTAGAAACATAAAGGTGAGCTATTCAAATAAAAGCATCATGGAAATAATGAAAGCAGGTTTTAGTATACTGAATATGTTTTCATACTTTATGCTATAAATAACCAAAATATTACATACTGAAATGATACCAAGGAAGAAAAAATTCTAGGAAGATATTTTATTTGGGCAGATTTGGGGCTATATTAATTATATATTAATGTTTATATTTATAGAGAAAAATTCTGTTACACAGGGATTAATTTTTCCATGTATATTTTCTTTTCTTTAAGAAAGGAGAGAAGTAACTAAAATTGTGGTCTTAAAAATACCAATGCTTAATTAATGCTTTTCTCTCTAGTTTGACTTCCCATTCATGGAGAACTGAAAATAGAGATGATTTCTTCTCTCTTCTAACACACACCTGAAAGGAGGTAGTGAATCAAAGTCTAATTTTTGTTTGTATTTATTTGAATGACTCTAGTCAACATAATTTGAGAACGATCTGTTTTTTTAACTACAAGCATTTATAAAGAATGAATATTGAAAAGTATAATAAAAAGAAAAAAGTCAGAAATATAGTTTAGAAGTATTAATTTTCATCATTTTTCACTGAACTGCATTTAGTTTTAACTTTTGACCATATTAACCACAGATTGGTTCTCATGTAACCTATTTGTTAAAAGAACTATAGATGTTGTTTAATCACTAATCTGTATCCACTCTTTTGTAACCCCATGAACTGTATAGCTTGCCAGGCTCCCTCTGTCCATGGGATCTCCTAGCCAAGAATACTGGAGGGGTTTGCCATTTTCTTCTCCAGGGTATCTTGCTGGACCAGGGATTAAATCCACATCTCTTGCACTGGTAGGCAGATTCTTTACTGCTGAGCCTCCATGAAAACCATTATCCGACCCTTAGGTCATTCAAGGTCTAGAGTGCAAGATAAGCAAGGGAATGTGTGTGTTACGTGTGTTAGTCATTCAGTCGTGTCCGAATCTTTATGACCCCATGGACGGTACAGCCTGTCAGGCTCTTCTCTCCATGGGATTTCCCAGGCAAGGATACTGGAGTGGGTTGCCATTTCCTTCTCCAAGTAAGGGAATAGGCAACTGTGGTATCCAAGGTAAAAAGTTGTATGCTAGAGGTAAGGAGAATGTAGGATAAAAATCTGGGAAGTGGAGGGTGGGGCAGAAATATTAGAGTTTAATTTCAATTTTGATTGCAGAATGGAAAACCTTACATTATGATCACCCAGAAATCAGAGATACAATGGAGGGAGCATTGCCCTAGTGCAGGGAAGATATAGCAACAGCCAAATCTAGGGCAGCAGTAATGGGGATAAAGAGTAAGCAGATACATTTAATATTCATTAAGGAAGTATGCAGATGACACCATCCTTATGGCAGAAAGCAAAGAGGAACTGAAGAGCCTCTTTATGAAAGTGAAAGAGGAGAGTAAAAAAGTTGGCTTAAAACTCAGATTCAAAAAACAAAGATCATGGCATCAGGCCCCATTACTTCATGGCAAATAGATGGGGAAACAATGGAAACAGTGAGAAACTTTATTTTCTTAAGCTCCAAAATCACTGAAGATGGTGACTGCAGCCATGAAATTAAAAGATCTTCCTTGGAAGAAAAGCTATGACCAACCTAGACAGCACATTAAAAAGCAGAGACATTACTTTGCCAACAAAAGTCCGTTTAGTCAAAGGTTTGGTTTTTCCAATAGTCATGCATTGTTGTGAGAGTTGGACTATAAAGAAAGCTGAGTGCTGAAGAATTGATTCTTTTGAATTGTGGTGTTGGAGAAGACTCTTGAGAGTCCCTTGTACTGCAAGGAGATCCAACCAGTCAATCCTAAAAGAAATCAGTCCTGAATGTTCATTAGAAGGACTGATGCTGAAGCTGAAACTCCAATACTTTGGCCACCTGATGCAAAGAACTGACTCATTGGAAAAGACCCTGATGCTGGGANAGGGATGATTTGGGAGAATAGCATTGAAATATGTATACTATCATGTAAGAAATGAATTGCCAGTCTATGTTCAATGCAGGATGCAGGATGCTTGGGGCTGGTGTATGGGGATGATCTGGAGGGAAGATGTGGGGTGGGAGGTGGGAGGGGGGTTCATGTTTGGGAGTTCGTGTAAAAAAATAAATAAATACAAAAAAAAAGAAAAAAAAAAAGAAGTAACTTCTTATCCCTTAAGGTTTTATCACAAGATTGCAGCAATTCAGTTACATCTGCAGGCTGCACTTCTAATTCTTGTCCCCTTGGTCTTTCCATCACATATCCAGTTACTCCCTTCACTGAAGTCTTGAACCCCTCAAAATAATCCAGGAGCGTTGAAATATGCTTCTCCCAAACTCTTGCTAATGTTGATATTTTGAACACTTCCCATGAATCACAAACGTTCTTAACACATCTAAAATGGTGAATTCTTTCCAGAAGATTTTCAACTTACTTTTCCCAGACCCATTAAAGGAATTATTAGCTATGGCAGCTGTATCCTTACCCATTTTTTTCCTTAAATAATAAAACTCGAAAGTTGAAATAAATCCATGATCTATGGGCTGCAGAATGAATATTGTGTTAGCAGGCGTGGAAACATGAAACTCACTGTATGTCATCAGAGTTCTTGAGAGATCAGCTGCAGTGTCAATAAGCATTAGTATTTTGAAAGAAAAATTTTTTTTTTTTTCCTGAGCAGTAGGTCTCAATAGTGGGTTGTAAACAGATATGCAGTCATCAGGATTTTTGGTCTGTTGATTAGAGCACAGGCAGAGCAAATTTAGCATAATTCTTAAGGGCTCTAGGATTTTCAGAAAGGCAGATGAACATAGGTTTCTAAAGTCACCAGCTGTGTTAGCCCCAACAAGAGAGTCAGTCTGTTCTTTGAAGTCCAGCATCAACTTCTGCTCTTTAGCTATGAAAGCCCCAGGTATTATAAAGTCTCCTTCCAGTATAAAGTTATTTTGTCTGTGTTGAAAATATGTTATTCTGTGTAGCCACCTTCATTAATCATCCTAGCTAGATTTTCTGGGTAACTTGCTAGACTTTCTACATCAGCACTTACTGCTTCACCATACACTTCTTAGCACACAACACACACACATGCACTTCTGTGTTATGGAGACTAATTAAAAATACTAATATAAACATTTTTCACAGATGGCAAATTTCTTACTATGTACTGATGGATTTTGTTCAAACAAGTGTCCATTTGTGCATATAACCCTTTGGTGATACATGATAGTGCCATGGCATAATTATTATGCTATGATCAGAAAAAGAAGCAATGCAAACTTAACTTATGAACCAGGTATTCCCACTAAGTGACTATTAATTTATGCCAACAAACCATAAATTCATAGAGCTCAGAAAGACAAAAGTAAATCATTAGATCTCCACAAAACAGGTAGCTCTTATCTCAATCCAAAAAAAGTTGTTATATTCATTTAGTAGGAGAAAAATTATATTGTTAAACTTTTAATTTAATTATTGGGTTTGTAGTTTTTCTTATAGATGTATAAGGTCTGTATGTCATGTACACATACTTTATATGCATACATGTTAAATGTTATTATAATGAGAATAGCTAAAAGTCATTTACCTTGAAAGAAATTTTGAATTACTCAAGTTTGAGAAATATGTAACAAGACCTTTGAAAATATTAATAATTATTTAATAACTTTATCAGTCACTTCAGTCATTTCTGACTCTTTGTGGCCCCATGGACTGCAGCGTGCCAGGTTGCCCTATCCTTTACTATCTTCTAGAGATTGTTGAAACTCATGTCCATTGAGTCATTGATGCCAAACAACCATCTTGTCCTCTGTCATTCCCTTCTCCTCCTGCCCTCAATCTTTCCCAGAATCAGGGTCTTTCCCAATGAGTCAGTTTTTCACATGAGGTGGCTAAGTATTGGAGTTTCAGCTTCAACATCAGTCCTTCCAGTGAATATTCAGGACTGACTGGCTGGATCTCCCTGCAGTCCAAGGGACTCTCAAGAGTCTTCTCCAACACCACAGTTGTATTTCATTAAAATTCAATTTAGAAATATTATTTTTTGAAGTCATAGTATTCTCTTGATTATTTAATGTAAATATTTAATACTTTGAAGTGAAGTGGCGTCACTCGGTTGTGTCCAACTCTTTGTGACCCCCTGGACTGTAGCCCACCAGGCTCCTCTGTCCTTGGGATTTTCCAGGCAAGAATGCTGGAGTGGGTTGCCATTTATAAACTAACCATAGCTTATTGGATTGGCTTGCCTTGATAGTTAACTGTGACTTCAGACACTGAGGAAACTCATTTCTGTTTGTTAAGTCACAACTTATCAAACATATTAGAACATAAGCAATTCACAAATAGGGATTGCTGATCAGTATGGCATGAATTTTGAAGAGCTGGCAGCCTCAAATACATATTTTCTTAAACAATGATTTTTAAAAGATATTTCTGATAATTTTCCTGTTAGTTGAGTTAAAAACTTTTGTTAGTAACTGAGGTACATGATGAGAAAAGTGAAGACTGAGAACATTCCGTTAATCCATTTTTTAAAAATTTTAATAGCTAATCTTAAACCAGTCTAAAGGTATTTTCTGATGCTTTATTTAATAACTCTCCATTTCAACAAATCTGATGATATAGTTCATGCCTCCAATGGAAGCAAGCAAATTGACTGGGAATTTGTCCAACTTCCCCATACAAAGTAATTATAATATTATTGACCATACTCCTTATGCTGTATATTATACTCCCTGTGACTTATTTATCATATAACTGGAGGTTTGTAGCTCTTAATCACTCCACTTATTTTTTCTGCAACCTCCTATACCCCTCCCTTCTGATAACCACTTGTTTGGGTTGTTCTCTTTATCTATGAGTCTGCCTAGATACCTATGAGGTTTTATTTGTTTGCTTGTTTGCTTTTAGATTCCACATATAAGTGAGATCATGTGATATTTTTACCATCTCTGTCTGACTTATTTCACTTAGCATAATGACCTCTAGACCCATCCATGTTATTGCAAATGGCAAGATATCATTTTTTTTAATGGCTGAGTAATATTTCATTGTGTAGATAGACAACAGTTTCTCAATTCATTCACCTATCAATAATCATATAGGATGCTTCTAATCTTAGCTATTGTAAATAATGCTCCAATAGTCACTGGCCTATATAATCCTTTTAGAGTTATTGTTTTTTCTTTTTTTGAGTAAATATGCAGAAGTGCAATGTCTAGATAATGTGAAAATTCTATTTTTAGTTTTTTGAGGACCTTCCATACTGTTTTCCATAGGAGCTGCACCAATTTATGTTCCTGACAACAATGCTTGAGCATTCCTTTGTTTCCACATAATTATCAACACATTATTGTTGTCTTTTTGATAGCCATTCTATAGGGTAGGTTGGTATCTCATTATGGAGAAAGCCAATTTTTTTTTAATGGAAAAAATGCATAGCTGAAAGCTGTCCCTGTTCTTGATCCCCTTTTGCTCCCACCCAACAACCAACTGAAAAGTGGGACCTGTAGTCATGGACTACTTCTGTTCTACCAGCAATACAAAGATAGCATTTCTTTATTTTTAGAAGGGACATTTTCCAAAGTGAATCCTTATGATAATGGGCTTAGTGAAGAATAGATTATTTTCATAGGAAAGCTAATCAAAGAAAAGTTATTTAGGACTTAAACTGAAACTATTCAATGATACCATTACTGTAACCAGTTCCTTTTATACTTTAAAATCCATTTAAGACTAATTTTTACCAATTTTGCAGAAAGATAATAGGAAAATGGCTAACATACTAGATATAAATAAGTCACACTTGAGCTTCATTTTATGACTTAACTTCTTAAAGTGTATAAACCAACACTATCTAAAGCAAGATAGCTAAATGATTCAGGTGACCAGATTCACTTTTTTATTCCACTGACTCGTGTGTTGACTTCTGCAAGTTATTTCTCCTTTCTGAATCTGTTTTATATCTTTAAATGAAATGGGCAGACCAGCTCTGACATTTTCATTGAAAGCTTCCATGGAGATACCTCAGAGGCTTTTAGGGATTATAACAGAGAGGGAGCAGATGTCTACCTACTAATCTCTCACACCCATCCTCAACATTATTCAACATAAATTACTGCTATTATGTATTTATATGTTGAGTTTAGTCGAAGTGTTTTTTAGAGGAAAATGGACCTAGAAATATGTTTTTAAGTATTTGTAACTATGAGAATAGAGTCTCTCCATGGTGCTTTCTAATGCCTGTAATTAAATCTACTAGCAATGAAACAGCATTCAGAACTGGTTTTTACTGTTAATAATGACATCAGCATGTCACTAAAATGACATTTTGATATAGTAAGTTATCCACTTAAAACCAGGTTGTGAGGCACATGTTTGTTTATAAATTGGCTAATTGGGAGATGGAAGGCATTTTCCCATAAAAACAGTTTTTCAGGTGAAGTGGTTAGGCTAGCTGTGGGGGAAAAAAAAGAAGAGGGAAAAAAAAAAAAAAAACTATGATGGGCCAGCCTCTCTATTGTTCAGCTGCCCATGCTGGCGTGTGGAGAGAGGCTATGGTGATGGCTCCACCCCCTATGCATGACTCAGCAGTATCGCCTTGCTTCGCTGGCTGCCTGGCTTTCCGTCATAGGCATTTCCCACCACAGTCTCCTCCCTCGCATCCCCTCGATCTGCCTTTCTGCAGTTAACAGCAGCCCTCACACTAGGATTGCTCCACAATCCCTCAACCTCAGCTCCCAGCCACTGCCCTTTCCTGCATACCCATGTTGTTGCCTGGCATATGTCAGGCTGCAGCAAGGACTGTCTGATTCTCATTCCATTTAGGCTGCCACAGATGAGCTATTTTATTCTCCCCCTGAAATGTTTCTCTTCTGACTCAGACAATTGCCTCGCTGTGGGGATCTGACCCTTGCTTCAGTTTCCGCACCTGCCAAGGGTAGGTCCAGTACTACTAATACTCCTGTTTTTCTCCCTAGTTCCTTTGTCCTACCGATTTTTGCATGGTTCTATATCTTCTTTTCAGCTGGTCAGGTCCTCCTGTCCATTCTCAGCTAGTGTTCTGCATGTGCTTCTGTGTCTGAAGGTGGATTCCTGATGTACCTGTGAAGAAAGATGTACTCCACATCCACCTACTCCTCCGCCATCTTGTTCTCTTACTTTATTTTTATTATTTGTCCAATGATGTCTCACCAGCTAGCCCACGAGTGCTGTGAGAATGGAGCTATCTTGTCCTTTATTTGGCACATCTCTAATTAGATAAGTGTACCACCACCACAACACCAATGGCAGTAATTAATGCACAGACTCCAGTATGCATGAAAAAACAAAAGAGCCCAAATAGCCAAAGAAATCTTGAGAGAAAAGAGCAAAACTTCATGCTCTTTAACTTCAGACTATACCCCAAACCTACCGTAGTCAAAACAGTATGGTGCTGTCACAAAACAGATATGTAGATCCTTGTAACAACAAAGAGAACCCAGAAATAAACCCATGCACGTGTGGTCAATTAATCTACAAGGAAGGAAGGAAGCAGGAAAATACAGAGGGATAAAGACAGTCTCTTCATTAAGTGGTATTGGCAAAACTGGATAGCTGCATGAAAAACAATGAAATTAGAACGTTTTCTCACACCATACACATTGCTCATACTATACCCCGGTGGCTCAGATGGCAAATAATCTGCCTGCAATGCAGGAGACCCAGGTTTGATCTCTGGGTTGGGAGATCCCCTGGAGAAAGGAATGGCTATCCACTCAAGTAATTTTGTCTGGAGAATTCCATGGACAAAGAGCCTGGCAGGCTACATTCCATGGGGTCACAGAAGAGTCAGACATGACTTAGCAAGTAACACATGCAAAAATAAACTCCAAGTGGATTAAAGACCTAAATATAAGAAGACCCCATGCTCACAAAAGGTGACAGAAAACATAGGCAATATACTTTTTGACATCAGCCTCAGCAATATTTTTTGGAAATGTCTCTTCAGGCAAGGAAAACAGGAGTAAAAATAAGCAAAAGTACCAGATCAAACTTTTGCACATCAAAGGAAACTATCAACAAGTGGAAAAGGCTACCAATTGAATTTTAAAAAGATATTTGCAAATGATGTGTCTATAAAAGATTACTGTCTCACCATATGGTACAGTAGTTGTACACCTTGGTATTTGCTCAAATGAACTGAAAACTTATACCCATGTAAATCTTGCACAAATGCTTAAATCAGCTTTATTCACAATTACCAAAATTTGGAAGCAACCAAGATTCCCTTCAGTGGGTGAATGGAAAAATAAATTGTAGTACATCCAGACTATGAAATATTAGTCAGCACCAAAAAAAAGGAGCTATCAAGTCATGAAAATAGATGGAGGACTTGAAAATGCATATTTGCAACAGAAATAAGTCACAGAAGCTAAATACTTTTTGATTATGGAAATATTATGATTTTTATAATCTGACATTTCAGAAAAGGTGACATTTTGATGACAGCAAAACAATAGTAGTTGCCAGGAACTTGAAAGGAGAGATGAACAGGTGAAGTACAGAGAATTTTAGAGTAATGAAAATATTCTATATGACAGTATGACAGTAGATACTTTATACACTTGTCAAAGCTGTGGAATGTATACTATCAAGAGTGAGCCCTCAAGTGTACTATGGACTCTGAGTGATTATGATGTGTCAATGTAGATTCATCCTTGGTAAAACTGTACCATTTTGAAAAGTGGGGAAAATTATGCCTGAATAGAGTCAGGGCATATATGGGAAATCTGTGTACCTTTCTCTCACCTTTGTTGTGAACATAAACTTCCTCCCCACAAAAAATCATCTGAAAAAAAGTGTAGGAAAAGATATTTGCAAACTGTATATCTGTTAAGCGGGTAATATACAAAAATATAGAAGGAATCCTTATGACTCTATAGCAAAAAGCATATATAATTCAATTTGAAAATGTGCAAAGAATCTGAGCACATGTTTTTTCTAAAGAAGACATATAATTGGCCAACAGATATAGGAAAAAATTGTCTACATCACTAATCATTAAGGAAATTCAAATCAAAACCACAAGATATAATCTCACAACAGATACAATGGCCATTATTTAAAAAAAAATAGCAAAAGTCAGCGAGGTTTTGGATTAATTGGAACCTTTGTGTACTGTTGGTGTGACTGTAAAATAGTGCGGCTGCTATGGGAAACAGTGTGGAGTTTCCCCAAGCAATTAAAAATAGAACTAACATATAATACAGAAGTCATAGTTTTGTGTATTTTTCCAAAAGAATTGAAAACAAAATCTAGAAGAGATATTTGTACTCCCATGTTCATTGCAGTATTATTTAGGAAAACTAAGTGGCAGATAAAAAATGTGGTGTATACACATACTAACTTAGTACTCAGCCTTAATATGTGCTACAACATGTATGAACTTTGAGACCATTATGTAAAGTAAAATAATTCAGTCATAAAAGGACAATTACTGCATGATTCCACTTATATGATGTCTCTTAAATAAACTCATAAAATCAGAAAATAGAACTGTGATTACCAGGTATGGTAGAAAGGAAAAAAAAAATAGGAGTTGCAGCTCAATGGGTATAGAGTTTCAATCATGCAAAGTGAAAAATTCTAAATATCTGCTGTACAACTAGGAACATAATTTAATAACACTGTACATTAAAATGTTGTCTGGAGAAGAGGTTTCATGGTTTCACGTGTTTACCACAATATTGGGCTTAATATTAAAAAAAAATTGCTTGAGAATTTGCCAAATGTAGTAACTTGAGTTCATTTCAGATGCTACCAAAAAACAAAGAGAGAGAGAGACAGTAGTCTGTTTGTTTAATTTGTCAATATATCTCTTATCATTTCATGGAATTTTACAGAAGCAAAGTATATAAAGTATTTTTTTGTCCTAATGAACCATTTTTTTCGAGTAACTTCCCCTTTTTCTTTGGAAACTGCTAATTTACCTAAATTATCGACACTATATTTGACATTTTGCTAAATTCTCTCTCAGCGGTTGGGAACCTTTCAGTTGTATCCATGTGCTGCCAAGCTATTAACAGACGTGGTCAACCCTGTCACAACAGTCCATCTGGCGACTTTGGTGAAGAGGTCCTTACTCAGCTCTCCTTTATGCTTTCTCTGAATCATCATTACACAGTAAACATGAATTAAAAATACAGCATTGTTTGTGAACTTCCTTGAAGAAATATTTAACACCACGGAATGGTATATATTTTCTTTGTTTGGTATCCTTGACCCTAATTAACTCCTAGTAAAAATTATACTTGCAAAGTCATTTTTAACTGATGAAGATCAGATAGGATCTTTTTTTGACTGTTATTACTTTTGTTACTTACATTTTAATTAATTTATAAAATTAACTCTAGGTTTGTTACCTGTTGATAGTTTATCATTTGAATATTTTTTATACTATATATTTTTTTCAACTTTCTATATGGTGTGTAGCCCTTTCCAATTTAGGATAAACTGTTAATTAACTTCTAGTAAAAATTATACTTGCAAAGTCATTTTTAATTGATGAAGGTCAGATAGGATCTTTTTTTGACTGTCATTACTTTTGTTACTTACATTTTAATTAATTTATAAAATTAACTCTAGGTTTGTTACCTGTTGATAGTTTATCACTTGAATATTTTTTATACTATATATTTTTTTCAACTTTCTATATGGCGTGTAACCTTTTCCAATTTAGGATAAACTGTAAGGTTAATAAAAAATCTGGCTGTCACGGAGAAAGCTAAATAAAAAATCTCCAACAGGTCACCCGGCATAAAATGCAATCACATGTAATTCACTTGCATCACATACTCACTGTTACATAATTGATCATTTTTAAATAACTTAATTCATTATGAGTAAAGAGGAAACTACTCATATTAAAAACCATCAATAGAAGCAAATTCTAAGCCAAATTTCTACATACTAAGCAATATAATTGAAGAAAATGGATATTATCAAGTAGCTGCATTTTCTGAAACTCACATTTTAGAAACAGTTGGCATTATTTCAAATGTGTGATCTTATCCTCTATTTAGATGATAAGGTATCTTTACAGATTTAGAGTTATCTTGTGAGTATTCTTTAGTCTTATTTTAATTAATTTAAAGTGTTCTACTTTCTTAAGTAAATTTTGATTTCTAGATATTAATTTAGGTAAAAGAAAAGAAATTAGGAATTTAGATGTGGCTGTTACTTATAGTGTTTACTACTGGTCTGTATTCACATACGTGTTTCCTTTATTTTACAAATATACAAACAGAAAGGGCCTTTAAAATGGTACATATGTTCCTTAATCCTCCTCATGTTTTTGACTTCAGTGCTTTTTTTTCTTATCAGTAATAACTTTTCTTAAAAATTTTTATTGAAGTATAGTTGATTTACAATGTTTTGTTAGTTTCTTCTGTACTTTACTACTGGTCTGTATTCACATAAGTGTTTCCTTTATTTTACAAATATACGAACAGAAAAGGGCCTTTAAAATGGTACATATGTTCCTTAATCCTCCTCCTTATGTTTCTGACTTCAGTACTTTTTTTTCTTATCAGTAATAACTTTATTTTTTTTAATTTTTATTGAAGTATAGTTGATTTACAATGTTTTGTTAGTTTCTTCTGTACAGAAAAGTGAGTCAGTTATGCATATACATATATCCACTCTTTTTGGATTTTTTTCCCATTATAGGTCATTACAGAGTATCCAGTAGGATTCCCTGTGCTACAAGCACAAACTTATTCATTACCTATTTATGTATAGTAATGTGTACATATCAATCCCAATCTCCTAGCATATCCCTCCCTCAATTCTGCCTTGGTTTAAATTTGTTTTCTATATCTGTGGCTCTATTTCTGTTTTGTAATTAAGTTTATTTGTATCATTTTTTTAGATTCCACATACCACCCTGAAAAGACCTTGTCCAGTCCTATTACAAAAAAAAAAAACACAAAAACTCCTTCTTCTTATCTTTGCTCCTAGCTTTCTCCAGTACTCTTGCCTGGAAAATCCCATGGACGGAGGAGCCTGGAAGGCTGCAGTCCATGGGATGCTGAGGATCGGACGCGACTGAGCGACTTCACTTTCACTTTTCACTTTCATGCATTGGAGAAGGAAATGGCAATCCACTCCAGTGTTCTTGTCTTGAGAATACCAGGGACGGGGGAGCCTAGTGGGCTGCCGTCTATGGGGTCGCACAGAGTCGGACACGACTGAAGCTGCTTAGCAGCAGCAGCAGCAGCTTTCTACGAGCTGAATTACTGTTGGTAATCCAGAGTAGTGGTGTAGCGCTCCAGTCCCACAGGCTGAGCCTAAGGTTTTAAGGACGATCTGTCTAGGTAAAGAAAATAACTCAGGAAATGCTTCTTCAAAAGTTCTACTATGACATATTCCAGAACCTGTGCAAAGCATAGAGAAATAAAAAGGTGAATTCATTCACTCTCATTCATTCAACAGTGTTCAAGTACCTGGTAATAACAATGCAATGTATTACAATTCCATATGCATATGTTTTCCAGACATATGAAGAGTGATGTAATTAATACACTGTACATGCATTTAAACATTTTACTATAATCCATTGAAACTGTAATTAGTATTTTCTTCATCAACAGACACTAAAAGTACAATTTCTGTTCAGTATAACTTCTAAGTATAACTGCTATTAAATGCCTTTGACGTTATTTGCCTTACATACAGGTTTCCCTGTATGGCTGGGGGCTCAGACAGTAAAGAATCCATCTGCCAATTCATGAGATATGGGTTCAAGACCTAGGTCAGAAAGATCCCCTGGAGAAGAGAATGGCTATCCATTCCAGTATTCTTGACTAGAGAACTCCATGGACAGAGGAGCCTGGCTGGCTACAGTCCATGGGGTCCTACAGAGTTGGACATGACTGAGCAACTGAGACACACTTACATACATGTATTTGTACAAAAATATCTGGTAAGCACTAATTCATATGCTTATCATGGAAGAAAAGATTTTTGTTTGGTCCTCAAGAAAACATTTCTCCCCTTCTTAGGTATCAGTGTTCAGGGGGATGGGCCAACAAGATGGTGTTAAGTTCAAGAGCTTCAGGTCACAGAATCCTTGGGAGGCTTATAAGACCTGCAGTTGTCAAATGTCATCAGTGTGTATATCTTTAGAGAGTGTGCCAATCCTCACACCTTTCCTCTTGACTATTCCTCTTTTCCTGCTGTGGTTTAATGGCCTTGGTTGAGCCGATTACAATCTATGAATCCAAGTGTTCTAAAATGCTATTTGTTTAAATTGGAATCTGAAAGAAAACAAGTGATCCTTATGGCTTAGGGGAAGTTTAAGGTTATGTAAATTAACTGGATGCCTGTTCAGTCCCTTCAGTTGTGTCCAACACTTTGCAAATCTATGGACTGTAGCCCACCAGGGTCCTCTGTCCATGGGATTCTCCAGGCAAGAATATTGGAGTGGGTTGCCATCCCCCCTCCAAAATTAGCTGTACTTATGTTCATTCTCTGAGCCATTTGAGCTTATGGCGTGATATTAAATCCTAGAAGATTCTCTGCAATATCAAAGAACTCATGAAAACAAATGTGAAGACAACTGAAGCTTTTTTATTAATTAAAAAACTAGTTTTTATTTTTAATGTAATATGTATATTTTGAGCATTCTTTTGCATTGCCTTTCTTTGGAATTGGAATGAAAACTGACCTTTTCCAGTCCTGCGGCCACTGCTGAGTTTTTCAAATTTGCTGGCATATTGAGTGCCGCACTTTCACAGCATCATCTTCTAGGATTTGAAACAGCTCAACTGGAATTCCATCACCTCCACTAGCTTTGTTCTTAGTGATGCTTTCTAAGGCCCACTTGACTTCACATTCCAAGATGTCTGGCTCTAGATGAGTGATCACATCCTCATGATTATCTGGGTCATGAAGATCTTTTCTGTACAGTTCTTCTGTGTATTCTTGCCACCTCTTCTTAATATCTTCTGCTTCTGTTAGGTCCATACCATTTCTATCCTTTATCAAGCCCATCTTTGCACGAAATGTTCCCTTGGTATCTCCAATTCTCTTGAAGAGATCTCTAGTCTTTCCCATTCTGTTGTTTTCCTCTATCTCTTTGCATTGATTGCTGAAGAAGGCTTTCTTATCTCTTCTTGCTATTCTTTGGAACTCTGCATTCAGATGCTTATATCTTTTCTTTTCTCCTTTGCTTTTCGCCTCTCTTCTTTTCAGTGCTATTTGTAAGGCTTCTCCAGACAGCCATTTTGCTTTTTTGCATTTCTTTTCCATGGGGATGGTCTTGATCCCTGTCTCCTGTACAATGTCACGAACCTCATTCCATAGTTCATCAGGAACTCTGTCTATCAGATCTAGGCCCTTAAATCTATTTCTCACTTCCACTGTATAATCATAAGGGATTTGATTTAGGTCATACCTGAATGGTCTAGCGGTTTTCCCTACTTTCTTCAATTTAAGTCTGAATTTGGAAATAAGGAGTTCATGATCTGAGCCACAGTCAGCTCCTGGTCTTGTTTTTGTTGACTGTATAGAGCTTCTCCATCTTTGGCTGCAAAGAATATAATCAATCTGATTTCGGTGTTGACCATCTGGTGATGTCCATGTGTAGAGTCTTCTCTTGTGTTGCTGGAAGAGGGTGTTTGCTATGACCAGTGCATTTTCTTGGCAAAACTCTATTAGTCTTTGCCCTGCTTCATTCCTCATTCCAAGGCCAAATTTGCCTGTTACTCCTGGTGTGTCTTGACTTCCTACTTTAGCATTCCAGTCCCCTATAATGAAAAGGACATCTTTTTTGGGTGTTAGTTCTACAAGGTCTTGTAGGTCTTCATAAAACCGTTCAACTTCAGCTTCTTCAGCATTACTGGTTGGGGCATAGACTTGGATAACTGTGATATTGAATGGTTTGCCTTGGAAACGAGCAGAGATCATTCTGTCGTTTTTGAGATTGCATCCAAGTACTGCATTTTGGACTCTTTTGTTGACCATGATGGCTACTCCATTTCTTCTGAGGGAATCCTGCCTGCAGTAGTAGATATAATGGTCATCTGAGTTAAATTCACCCATTCCAGTCCATTTTAGTTCGCTGATTCTTAGAATGTCAACGTTCACCCTTGCCATCTCTTGTTTGACCACTTCCAATTTGCCTTGTTTCATGGACCTGACATTCCAGGTTCCTATGCAATATTGTTCTTTACAGCATCGGATCTTGCTACTAGTTTCATTAGGAATGAGAAATTTTCTCAACCCCATTTAAGTCCTGATATTCCTCTCCAAGTTAAAACAAACCTAAAATTTTTGAGTTAACATTGGGGGAAAACAAAATAAATCAACAAATAAAAAGATGATTTTATAAAAAGAAAGTAGGGGGAAAGTTGGTGGCAATAGCTTTTGCTATCTAACTATCCTTACCTCTGTTCAGTGTGTGAATTGCTAATCAGAAGAGGCTGATAACTCAGGGAGGAGCTCTATTAAGACTGGTGGAAATCTTGCATATTTTAAAAATCTTCCTGGGGTAAAAGGTTTCTTAAAAAGATCAGTAAATGGAGGTCAAGAAAAATTAAATTTTAAGAGAATCTAAACATCCAGATAATTTTTCAAGGTAGATGCAAATATTTAGTTATTTTGAGGGCTATGAATTTCTAATTACCTAAAAATATCATATTTGCAAATGCTTCTAGTATTCTCTAGAAAAGTCTGTTTCACTTATGCTGTAGCATTTTCAGATGAAATATTATAATGGAATAAGATGGTTCAGGATCCATGACTCATTAATATGTTGTTCAACATTCTGAATAAATGGGACACACATCAAAAGTGATCATAGGTGTAGGTAGGTGAAGTTGCTCAGTCATGTCCAACTCATTGTGACCCCATGGACTGTAGCCTACCAAGGCCTTCCATCCGTGGGATTTTCCAGGCAAGAGTACTGGAGTGGGTTGCCATTTCCTTCTCGAGAGGATCTTCCCGATGCAGGGATTGAACCTAGGTCTCCTGCATTGTAGGCAGACACTTTACTGTCTGAGCCACCAGGGAAGTCTCCTAAAAGTGGTCATAAATATTTCTATAAAATTCTATATTTACAATTTCAGTTCTAGGATGTGTATATATTTTGGAAGCATCAATGTCCTTCTTGACCTTCTAACAGTAGAATAATTGGGCATTCCACAAAGATTTGTTTCCAAGAGCCTGACTGTAAAAAATGGAAATTTCATATCATTATATTTCAAGATTATATGTATCACAGAGAGTTACATGACCGTTCTGACCCAAGGGTTAATACACATTGAACCCTCTGCATATATTTGAAACCTTGCAGTTATGAAGAAAAATTTTAGTAGTCTGTAATCTGTATTGTTACATTATTAAAACTTCTTTAACATCTTTATATCTTAATCACTAATACAGGACCTCTTTCCTTACCCATTCACAAGAACAGAAAATTCCTTTTTCAACTGTTATGATAAGAATGGATTTGTGTGTTCTCACACAAAACAAAACAAATCACTCTTCTAATTTCCCACTTCCTGTTTTAGAGCATAAATTTCATTAAACAAGAAATCTGAAGGCTGATTATATTCCCACAAGACTTTTATCTTTAGAAGAAACATGCTCCTTAGGCAGTTATTTTTAGGAAGGTAGTGTACATTTTTCCAAGTACTGATTTCCTTTTGAGGTGAGCATAACTAATAATCACATATAGTAATTCTATGTAATTTGGGGGAGATAGGCATCACCAAGCATTCACACATGTGTCATGGGGTATATGAAGATTATGCTTTGATTAGACTTTTGTTTAATTTCAGGGAATGCAACAGTTTCTTGGAAACATGAATTTCTGAAGGCAAAAGAAGGATTCATTTTTCTGGTGAAGTAAAACATGATTTTTCTTTATAAAATGTCTACATGATGTTCCAATAATGTCAGTATACTGTTGGATAACATCTTCCTTCTATATTTTCTCTCTCCTTTTGTGAAAGCTAAAAGTGACAGGATGAGAGATTACAGAATTCTTCATCAGCATTTAAATCTCCTTGCTGTCATGGTTCATCATGTGATGCATGGCACATGTAAGAAGATACCTAACCCAAAAATGTATTTACTATGAATAAAATTTTAAATATATCATTCAAAATATTTACTTATGTAACACATATATTTCTATTAATTTCTTGCCAACTGTTATTATATAAGAAAGTGAAAGTGAAAGTCATTCAGTAGTGTTCATCTGTTTGCAACCCCATGGACTATATAGTGCATGGAATTCTCCAGGCCAGAATACTGGAGTAGGTAGCTTTTCCCTTCATCCAGGGGATCTTCCCAAATCAGGGATCAAACCCAGGTCTCCTGCATTGTAGGCAGATTGTTTACCAGCTGAGCCACTAGGGAAGCCCAAGAATACTGGAGTGCATAACCTATCACTACTCCAGGGGATCTTCCCAACCCAGGAACAGAACCAGGGTCTCCTGCATTGCAGGTGAATTCTTTACCAACTGAGCTATCAAGGATCACAAAAAACTGTGGAAAATTCTTAAAGAGATAGGAATATCAGACCACCTGACCTGCCTCCTGAGAAATCTGCATGCAGGTCAAGAAGCAACAGTTAGAAATGGACATGGAATAGCACACTAGTTCCAAATTGGGAAAGGAGTAGGTCAAGGCTGTATATTGTCACCCTGCTTATTTCACTTATATGCAGAGTACATCATGTGAAATGCCAAGCTGGATGAAGCACAAGCTGGAATCAAGGTTGCTGGGAGAAATATCAATAACCTCAGATTGCAGATGACACCACCCTAATGGCAGAAAGCAAAGAGGAACTGAAGAGCCTCTTGATGAAAGTGAAAGAGGAGAGTGAAAAAGTTGGCTTAAAACTTAACATTCCAAAAGCACTCATGTATACCCACGGTGGATTCATGTTGATGTATGGCAAAACCAATACAGCACTGTAAAGTAAAATAAAGTAAAATAAAAAAAAAAAGAAAAGATCATGGCATCTGGTTCCATCACTTCATGACAAATAGATGGGGAAACAATGGATACAGTGAAAGACTTTATTTTGGGGGGCTCCAAAATCACTGCAGATGGTGACTGCAGCCATGATATTAAAAGATACTTGCTCCTTGGAAGAAAAGCAATGATCAACCTAGACAGCATATTAAAATACAGAGACACTACTTTGCTGACAAAGGTCCATGTAGTCAAAGCTATGGTTTTTGTAGTAGTCATTGTATCCTTGTGAGAGTTGGATTATAGAAAAAGCTGAACATCGAAGAATTGATGCTTTTGAACTGTGGTATTAGAGAAGACTCTTGAGAGTCCAGTTGGACTGCAAGGAGGTGCAACCAGTTAATCCTAAAGGAAATCAGTCCTGAATATTCACTGGAAGGACTGATGCTGAAGCTCTAATATTTTGACCACCTGATTCAAAGAACTGACTCATTGGAGAAGACCCTGATGCTGGGAAAGGTTGAAGGCAGGAGGAGAAGAGACAACAGAGGATTAAATGCTTGGATGGCATCATCAGTTTGATGGACATCAGTTTGAGTAAGCTCCAGGAGTTGGTGATGGACAGGGAAGTCTGGCGTGCTACAGCTCATGGGGTCGCAAAGAGTTGGACAGGATTGAGTGACTGAACTGAACTGAACTGAACTGATAGAATTCTTAGTCATGATATTCCCAATCATGAAAAAAGACAACGACTTTTAAAAACGGAAGGGCCAGGTGACAGTCTTTTATATTCTAACAAAAAATCAAGTTTATAAATAAAGGGCTTGCAAGATTCTTTTCTGAAACCCTGTTTCCTTAACAAGCATCATCGTAAAGTTTATTACAAATGCATTAAAACAGAACTTTGGATAAATGTAAATCAAGACATATCAATTTCAGAAAAGATATTTAAATTGAGTTGCACAATATCAAGAGGTGACTTAAATTAAAATTAGGATGAAGAATAAGATAATGCAGTTAGGCTATAAAAGAAGAACCAGAAATAAGACTTAAAATGTCTTAGGTAGTAGTTAAGTAACTGGAGTAGCTAAAAATCAAAACAGAAAAACTTAACATCATATATATTCACACGTAACCTATNATAAGATAATGCAGTTAGGCTATAAAAGAAGAACCAGAAATAAGACTTAAAATGTCTTAGGTAGTAGTTAAGTAACTGGAGTAGCTAAAAATCAAAACAGAAAAACTTAACATCATATATATTCACACGTAACCTATGCTGATTTATACATAGTTGCCCACGTTGCAATATCAAATAAAAATGTTTTATTAAAGTATCATATAGCAAAATGTGGCTCAAGGAGCTTCTACATGTATCTGTGCAACCAGGTAATCACCAGCCAGATCAAGACAAAGGACATTTCAAAAAGTCCCCTCGTGCCCCATCTCAGTGAATATACTACATGCCTAAGGCAATCATCATTCTCTCTAACCTATCACAACAGTTTAGTTTTGCCAGTTCTTAGACTTCATATAGCAAAAATCATACAATATATATTTTGTGTGATTATTTTCTTTTTCTCTTTCTTAAACCTGTGATACTTACCTAGACTGCTGAGTGTAACAGTTGTTCGTTCTTATTTCTAAGCAGTATGCTACTGATAAGGTGTACCACAAATTCTTTGTATAAGAATGTTATTGGTAATGAACAGTCCAAGGGATCTCATTTCTCACTACACAGGGTATTCAAGAATGCCCACCATAGTCTGTATTGCCACCTTTCATCTCCAAAGTAGAAAAAATAACAGTGAAAGAAAAAGGGAAAGCTCTCTGTCTTTTATGTAGTAGGATGATGTATTATTTCTTTGTTCCCTACATCTCAATAATTATAAGTAAATAAACAACTGAGCTCAGATTTCAAAAGTCACAGAAAGCCACTCCCTTAATAGAATGGCATGACTCAATGACTGATAAACATGAAGCAATTCTGTGAGTAAACAAGTAGGAAGTGGAAAGGGACTTGGTATTAACAGAGATTTTATCCATTCTTCAAGTGGAAGGAAATAAATGCTTTGCAACATGCAAGCAGGCAATCATATATTGATGGACAGAATTTGAGAAATATATTACTAAGAGTGTTGCAACTGATGCATATAAGAACTCAACAAATTCATATTCAAAAGTTCCTTTAGACAGATATTTATACAACATTTGATCTAAAAACATGATCTCAGATTTTCCAAATAGTTCAACTATGACATGGTTACCAAATTTATGAATGACTAAAAACCAGAAAGGTCAATTAATATAAGATGCAAGAAAATGACTCTATGATGAGCCAAATCAACATTATAAAGTTTGACAGGTATAAATGTAGATACGAATTACACACTAAAAGATATATGAACATAGTAGTGGAAACCAGCTTGCTAAAGAATATGTGTGGTTGTGTATGTGTTTGTCCTCATGTATATGATGGTAAGACTGCTTTTACTTACAAATAAATTTAGCATTAACTAAGATTGTCTGATTAAGAGAGGCACATGCTTAAGTTGCATTAATTAAAAAAAATTATGTCTTGAGGAAGAGAAATACCAGCTTCTCTGTGCTCTCTCTGGTTGTACCATGTGATTATGTACAAATTTGGGAACCACATTTTAAGATCAACAACAAATTGGATAATTGGTCTATCAGTGATGTTTAATCATTGAGAGATCAGATAATCTTTCATTGAGAATATACAAAAAGCCATATAGATATATCACCCAGAAAGTTGTGCTTACTGTTTGCATGCAAAATTTTATTTACAGTGTCAGAAAGGTTTACAGCATTCCTTACAAACCATCTATGAATTCTGTAGATATATGGGCTTCAGCTTAAAAATCTCTGATCTAAGACCAAGTGGTGAGGTGGTTAGAGTTTTTTTGTTTCCCTAACACATGAAAATAGTTAAAGGAATTGGAGATGTTTAGTCTGTAGTAAAGAACACCAGAAGGATAAGGACAAAATACCTACTATCAAATATTTAATGCATTTTCATGTTCAAAATTTATTACACTTATTTTTTGTATTCCCAAGGAGAAGAAAAACACCAGAGAGACATATTTTGTGTTAGTAGAAAACGGACAAATGATAGAAATTTAATTCAGCTTAACATTCAATCAGTGCTTTCCACATGGTATGCTAGACTAGGAGAGGAAATGTAAATATCAAATGAATAAAACATAGTCTCTTTCCTTGGTATGTTCGGAGAAGGAAGTTTCAGCTCAGAAAAAGCATATCTCCTTTAAGGAGCTGTTAAGAAAAATATATGCCAGCCCTCTTATGACTAGACAGTGCAGATAGAAACCTAGAGTAGATTTTCATTATTAGGAAAACAACGATTTGAATGACCCCAAAGAGTAATGCAAACAGAGAGCATTTAGTGGTACTCACTGACCTACGGAAAGGATGTGACAGTTAACTCCTGAGGCTTTGACTCTTTTTCTGAAATGCCCTAGGTATGCAGAGGTGGTAGCTGGAGTACGGATGAAAAACTATGCATCTTGAGAAAAAGGAATCTAGATTTTCTTCCTCTTTGAGAATTTACTTTACTAGAGTCTCTATCAGAGAATAAAATGTTCAGGATGGATATTTCCTTGGAGGGAAAAAACCTTCAACTGAAAACTGACGCAAAAAGTGACAGCAGACCTAACTTGTTCTCAGGTGAGAGCTGATTCTAGCTAAGCATGCTGCCTAGGCTGAAAACTCTGACTCAGCCACATGGACATAGCAGTCTTATTTTAAGGACAACGTTTGATCATGTCAGTGTGATCCAGAATAGCTGTAATATTGAGAGTGGAGAATACGTGGAGATCTTCCTGTAGTCTCTATGGGAACCTAGACTGGCAAAAATTATTTATATCTATAATACTATACACAATTAGATATTATCTTTCCTTTAAGTCTGTGTCTATATCTCAAGACAAAATAAGGAATGCTACTTTTTATCTACCCTGTGCTTCTCTTTATGCCAATTGATGATATATTTTAAGAATAATGGTATCTATAGGCCCTTTAAACTTGCTCACATTACTTTCTCTTAGGATTCATACCTAACAGATTTTTATTCATGTGTTTATATATTTAGATAACTTCTTAGCCCCTCCCCCCAAAGACCATATTGCTAAACTTAGGAAAATAATAATATTCCCTAACTACTGATTCATTAAAAATACCATTTGTGCCTCCATATTAGTTTTTCTGGGTCTATAGATGAAGTTGGTAGGTGAAGTTGCTCAGTCGTGCCCGACTCATTGCGACCCCACGGACTGTAGCCTACCAGGGTCTTCCATCCATGGGATTTTCCAGGCAAGAGTACTGGAGTGGGTTGCCATTTCCTTCTCCAGAGGATCTNAAATACCATTTGTGCCTCCATATTAGTTTTTCTGGGTCTATAGATGAAGTTGGTAGGTGAAGTTGCTCAGTCGTGCCCGACTCATTGCGACCCCACGGACTGTAGCCTACCAGGGTCTTCCATCCATGGGATTTTCCAGGCAAGAGTACTGGAGTGGGTTGCCATTTCCTTCTCCAGAGGATCTTCCCAACGCAGGGATCGAACCCAGATCTCCCGCATTATAGGCAGACGCTTTACCGTCTGAGCCACCAGGGTCTACAGATATTAACAAAATGATTTTCACATAAAGCCAAAGACTTTACTGGCATTCAAGTTTCCCAGGTGATTGAAGCTGTCATATACTTTAAAAGATGAATACCAACCATCTATCATTAAGAACTATTATTTTTTACAACTATATATCCATTTCTTCCCCAGGACTTAAGCCTTTAATTGTGATTTCCCCCCTCTAAAATGAATCACAAAATAATTTGATGGATTATATCAAAGCAATTTGATGGGAGTTTATTATTATTTTTTCTTTTCTTAGCTCAGAAGACATTTTTGATGCAAAATGAT
This sequence comes from Oreotragus oreotragus, assembly GCA_006410675.1. Taxonomy (NCBI): domain Eukaryota; kingdom Metazoa; phylum Chordata; class Mammalia; order Artiodactyla; family Bovidae; genus Oreotragus; species Oreotragus oreotragus. The sequence continues at coordinate 209,656 of SJYX01010155.1, read as the reverse complement.
ACAATAAAAATATTACATTTTGAACAATCCTTTGGAAAAAAAATTATATGCCTAAGGGCTGTACCCACAGAGGAACTCTGAATTCTCAGAATATTGTTATAAGGCATATTCCCCCATCTATGTTCCCTCTCTATACTCAACAATAACAAAAATAAAACAAGAAGGAAAACCACTTTCAGAGGCATGATTTAACCAGTTCAAGTGCAATCTGTTTCATACTATGGCACTGCAGTCATCCTTAGAAAAATAACTTTGTAGTATCAGTTTCAAAGCCATCCCTCTCTTCTGTACAGCACTCCTTGGGAAACACAGCTAGCTTGGAGTGCCAGCTTATCAGTCAAAAACCTTGACATTATGCCAAACATATGCAGAACACCACGGTTTTCACCATGGAAGCTCAGGGAAATATCTGTGTTTGTGTGAACGTGTTTCAATAGAATACAGAAATTTCAGGCATTTCAACTGAGTAGGGTAATGACTAAATGTTGAAAAACAGAAAATTTTTCTAAGAGAAGATTAGTATATAAAGCATGAACTAGGATAATTTTTTTAAAAGAATACAAAACTGGTTCTAACTATCCTGCTGCTGCTGCTAAGTCACTTCAGTCGTGTCAGACTCTGCGACCCCATAGACAGCAGCCCACCAGACTCCCCCGTGCCTTTGATTCTCCAGGCAAGAACACCGGAGTGGGCTGCCATTTCCTTCTCCAATACGTGAAAGTGAAAAGTGAAAGTGAAGTCGCTCAGTCATGTCCGACTCTTAGCAACCCCATGGACTGCAGNAGACTCTGCGACCCCATAGACAGCAGCCCACCAGACTCCCCCGTGCCTTTGATTCTCCAGGCAAGAACACCGGAGTGGGCTGCCATTTCCTTCTCCAATACGTGAAAGTGAAAAGTGAAAGTGAAGTCGCTCAGTCATGTCCGACTCTTAGCAACCCCATGGACTGCAGCCTACCAGGCTCCTCCGCCCTTGGGATTTTCCAGGCAAGAGTACTGGAGTGGGGTGCCATTGCCTTCTCCATCTAAGTATCCTAGGAGATATCCATTCAATATTTGGTTGGTAACAATAACTTGTACGTTATCAGCAATGCATATAGGTTTCAACTAGTTTTTTGAAAGGATCCAGGCTATTGTTTTATAACATGATGCATTTATGTGGGTATGTTTGTGTGTGTGTGTGTGTGTGTGTGTGTGTGTGCACATGCGCATGCACATAGTCATTACAAACCAGTATAGGAATGCAGGCACCAACTGAAAGAGGATCTGGAAGCTTCTCAGATAGACAGAAAAAAATATGGAAAGGAGAGCACAGGTCTGTTTTGCATGGTTTAATGTTCTTATAATGTTGACAATCCTCTCTGGATCCATAAACTCAGTTTCAAAGGATAATCTCTGCTTTGTTCTGGCACATTGTGCTTATCGCAGAATTATGTTTTCTTCAAAGTTATTACTTGAGAGAAGAACAGCAGCCAAAAAAAAAAAAAACAAAAAAACTTCCAAATATCTCATTTTTCTTCACAAATAAAGTAAACCTTCAAAAAAATTTTTGAATTGAAGTTTTGGATGGCATTCAATGTTCTTCACTTCAAGTGTTAAGAATCCAGGATATTGTGCCAAGCATACAAATCAATTGTATTGGAACTGTAACATTTTAATAAGAAGTCTTAGACATTGCCTCCACATCCCCACATGGCAGGACTCTCCTTTATTGGAGCCATCTTTTGCCAAGCTGCCAACTTCCTCTATTGCTAAATGCTCATAAAACTCTATCGTCTCATTGACTCTTTTCTTGAGTTCACATTTTGTTCCTTAAGTGTCTATTCTCTGAGTCAGGTTTGCCTTTTTTTTTTGTCACCTACGCATCCTACACTTTCTACATAATGTCACTTGAAAATTATCTTTACCTCTTGGAAGTACTGCCATTCCCATCACTAGAACAAGGCCTCTAGATGTAAAGAGCATTTCTTTGATTCAAACAGCAAAAGCAATGTTATCAAACTGGAGTTACAGCTAGCCACAGTGAAATTCTCTCCAGATCAAACACCAGTTTTTTTAAATCCTGTTGCCCTTTCTCTCTGACAAGAACATTCATGTCTGTAAAGTGAAAGTTAAAGTCACTCAGTCGTGTCCGACTGTGACCCTATGGGCTATAGGAATAGGGAATTCTCCATGGAATTCCCTGGAATTCTCCAAGCCAGAATACTGAAGTGGGTAGCCTTTCCCTTCTCTAGGGGATCTTCTCAACCCAGGGATAGAACTTAGGTCTCCTGCATTGCAAGTGGATTCTTTACCAGCTGAGCCACCAGGGAAGCCCAAGAATACTGGAATGGGTAGCATAACCCTTCTCCAGGGGATCTTCCTGACTCAGGAATTGAACCGAGGTCTCCTGCATTACAAGTGGATTCTTTACCAGCTGAGCTACCAGGGAAACCTTCATGTCTGTAAGCAGTTGTGAAAGGTCTGGAGAAGATAAATTTCATATTATCATGGAAAAGAACAATACTGAAAGAAATGTTACAGTCCAAATTTTTACTGACTCTCCAGAGAATACATGAAACTAAATGAGTTATTTAAATAAAATACTCTAGGCCAATGGCTCCAGCGCATTAGTTAAAAAAAAAAAAAAACTCTGTAAAGCAGAAAAGGTAGTATATATTTTTTTCTTTTTAATGAAGGAGTCTATTTCTTCAAAAGAAAAGTAAAGAAGCCATGTAAAGTGTCTTACCTTTTTTAGTCAAAAAAATGCATGGAGAAAAGTGGGGGCATCCCGTCCTAAGTTCCTCAGGCTTACTCAAAAACAGCTGTGAAGTACTACATTTGAATCACTTGACAGTTTTCATAGCATAGTTTACCAGATAAGAATTGGCATCCCACTCCAGTATTCTTGCCTGGAGAATCCCATAGATGGAGGAGCTGGTAGGCTACAGTCCACAGGGTCATAAAGAGTCGGACACGGCTGAGCGACTTCACCTTCACCTATCATTTAAACATCTATACTTCAAAAGATGTAAGACATAAGGAAAAATAGAAAAATACTTAATGGAAGTATAAGCAGATTTCTCCATCTGACTATACATTACCATTTTGAACAGAGTGTTCCAAAGTAAAGGAACTAACTCATTCCCACATTGAACTATATTTTATTTAAATAGCATGGTAAGATGTAGTCATGCTGAAATTATCACTTCAACCATGGTTCTCAAAGGACAAATGTACAAGGAGATCAAATGCTAAACATCAGATTGTCCTTTGGAAAGAAGTTTTGCAACTGGTTTCCTTTTGGCACAAACAACAGTTAGGTAATTGTCATCATTCTTACTAATGTCTCTTTCCAGAATCACTAGAGAAGATGAAAGACAGTACTACTTTCGTAACTCAACTGGCATTAGTTAGGGTTTCTTTTTCTTTAGAAAAGATTTTATCTTAACAAAAATTTCATTCTTTTAAGGTAGATTCTTATTCTCTGATAGGAAAATATGATGTCACTTCCGAATTCTGCAAATACTTAAAGAGGAATTAATACCAATCTACCAAAAAACTGAGTAATTCCAAACTTATTTTATGAAACCAATATTATCCTGGTACCAAAGCCAAACAGGGGCTCTTCAAGAAAGAAAAACACAGGTCAATATACCAGATGAATATAGATGTAAAAATCCCCAACAAAATACTAGCAAACAGAATTGAACAGTGTATTAGAAGGATTATATACCAAGAACAAGTGGGATATATCCCTGGAATAAAAAGGACAACCCAGTATATTTGTCTGGGAAATCCCATGGACAGAGGAGCCTAGCGGGCTACAATCTATGGGGTCACAAACAGTCGGACATGACTGAGCAAGTAACACACACACAACAAAGACAAATCAATAAATGTGAAATGCTATATTAATATGATGAAGGATTAAAGTCATATGATCAACTCAACAGATTAAAAAAACAACACTTTTGACAAAATTCAATAACATTTTATGATAAAAAAAAAAACAAAGAAACTCTCAACATGTTAAGGATAGAAGGTATAGTAAAAGCCACATATAAGCCTACAGCTAACATTATATTCAATGATGAAAAGCTGAAGCTTTTTCTCTAAGGTCAGGAACAAGAAAAAAATGCCCACTCTCACTGCTTCTATTGGATATACTACTGGGGTTTCTAGTCAAAGAAATTAGGCAAGAAAAATAATACAAGGTATCCAAATCAAAAGGAAGAATTTAAATTATTTTTGTTGGCAGATGACAGTCGCTCAGTCGTGTCCGACTCTTTGCGACCCCATGAATCACAGCATGCCAGGCCTCCCTGTCCATCACCAACTCATGGAGTTCACACAAACTCATGCCCATAAAGTTGGTAATGCCATCCAGCCATCTCATCCTCTGTTGTCCCCTTATCCTCCTGCCCCCAATCCCTCCCAGCATCAGGGTCTTTTCTAATCAGCCAACTCTTCGCATGAGGTGGCCAAAGCATTGGAGTTTCAGCTTTAGCATCAGTCCTTCCAATGAACACCCAGGACTGATCTTCCTTAAGATGCACTGGTTGGACTTCCTTGCAGTCCAAGGGACTCTCAAGAGTCTTCTCCAACACCACAGTTCAAAAGCATCAATTCTTTGGTGCTCAGCTTTCTTCACAGTCCAACTCTCACATCCATACATGA
>SJYX01010155.1:175366-188345 GCA_006410675.1 Oreotragus oreotragus | reverse complement strand
AGCAGCAGCAGCAGCCATACTCTGCTCTGTACTGGTTATATCAGTTTGCATTCCCACCAAGAGTGTAAGAGGGTTCCCTTGTCTTCATACCCTCTTCAGCATTTAGATATGGAAACAATGGAAATAGTGAAAGACTTTATTTTCTTGGGCTTCAAAATCACCACAGATGGTAACTACAGCCATGAAATTAAAAGACACTTGCTCCTTGGAAGAAAAGCTATGACCAACTTGGACAACATATTAAAAAGCAGAGACATTACTTTGCAAACAAAGGTCCATCTAGTCAAAGCTATGGTTTTTCCAGTGGCATGTATGGATGTGAGAGTTGGACTATAAAGAAAGCTGAGCACTGAAGAATTGATGCTTTTGAACTGAGGTGTTGGAGAAGACTCTTGAGAGTCTCCTGGACTGCAAGGAGATCTAGCCAGTCCATCCTAAAGGAGATCAGTCCTGAATATTCATTGGAAGGACTGATACTGAAGCTGAAACTCCAATACTTTGCCAACCTGATGAGAAGAACTGACTCGTTAGAAAAGACCCTGATGCTGGGAAAGATTGAAGGCAGGAGGAGAAGGGGATGACAGAGGATGAGATGGTTGGATGGCATCACTGACTCGATGGACCTGAGTTTGAGCAAGCTTCAGGAGTTGGTGATGGACAGGGAGGCCTGGTGTGCAGCAGCCTAGGGAGTCTCAAAGAGTCAGACACAACCGAGTGACTGAACTGAACTCTAGCACTATTGTTTGTAGACTTTTTGATGATAGTCATGCTGACCAGTGTGAGATGATACCTCATTGTAGTTTTGATTTGCATCTCTTAATAATGAGCAATGCTGAGCATCTTTTCATGTGTTTATTAGCCATTTGTATGCCTTCTTTAGATAAATGTCTGTTTAGGTCTTCTGCCCACTTTTTATTGAGCTTTTTGTTTTTCCGGTACTGAGCTGCATGAGCTGCTTGTATATTTTAAGATTAATCCTTCTTCAAATTAAATCCTGTGACAGTGTTTTCAAGCCTATGGTCTACCATTCCAGATGATTTTAAGAGCTTCATGTTTTGCAGCCTGTGTTAATAATTTTTTTGTTCTTTTTCATTTTCAAAGTATCAAAGTTATAATAAATATTAAGAAAAAAATTTCAAAGCTTACATGTCCCGCGCCACAAAATTCTGAATAATCTAAATCCTTATCATCATGGCAAAGTGAGCATCTATGTTCCCAGAAAAGAAACTAATTTGCAAGTAACGTACCAAAGTTGTAGCCTGTGTTAATAATTTTTTTGTTCTTTTTCATTTTCAAAGTATCAAAGTTATAATAAATATTAAGAAAAAAATTTCAAAGCTTACATGTCCCGCGCCACAAAATTCTGAATAATCTAAATCCTTATCATCATGGCAAAGTGAGCATCTATGTTCCCAGAAAAGAAACTAATTTGCAAGTAACGTACCAAAGTTGAAATCTATACATTTTATATAAATGTGGACTGGGCCCCAAACTGCATAATTAATAAATAATGATACATTAATTGTTTTATTATTTCAGCAAATTTCAAAATACCTAATAAACTCTTGTTAATGCATCTATAACTGGGAGACCTTGGAGAAGGGAATGGCTACCGCCTCCAGTATTCTTGCTAATCAATGGACAGAGGAGATTGGTAGGCTACAGTCCATGGGGTCGCAGAGAGTCAGACACGACTATGGGACTAACACAACACAACGACTGGGAGATCAATTCTGAAAAACCCAAAGTGTATGACCATTGTATGCATAAACCTCACTGGCTTTTTCCAAAAAGGACATCATCAACCTTTAGGACTTCAATCAATTAGAATCAATATGGCAATACAATAGGTGATTTTGAGCACTGTAGGAGGTAGTATTTGTGAAGTGCTTAGCAGAGTGCCTGGTATAGAAAATAGAAGTGGAGCACCCATTATATATTTACAACTGCTACCTGATTTAATTCTCGACATAGTTATGTAAGGTAGTATCTTTTGTCTGCCATGATAAGTTAGTAAGAAAGAAAGCAAAAGCTATGCAGCAGTCAGTAAAGTATAGTTTGGGAGGAAGGAGAGATCAAATGGTCCAGAAGGACAAGTAGCTTTAAAGGACAGGCAGGACTTAGAACACGAGTTTTTCTTAAGTTCTTACCCTCCCCATGCTCTCAGTTCAGTTCAGTTCAGTCTTTCAGTCATGTCTGATTCTTTGAAACCTCATGGACTACAGCACATCAGGCTTCCCTGTCCATTATCCAACTCCCAGAGCTTGCTCAAACTCACGTCCATCAAGTCAGTGATGCCATCCAACCATCTCATCCTCTGTCATCCTCTTCTTCTCTTGTCTTCAATATTTCCCAGCATCAAGGTTTTTTCCAATGAATCAGTTCTTCACATCAGGTGGCCAAAGTATTAGAGATTCAGCTTCAGCATCAGTCCTTCCAATGAATATTCAGGACTGATTTCCTTTAGGATAGACTGGCTGGATCTCCTTGCAGTCCAAGGGACTCTCAAGAGTCTTCTCCAACACCACAGTTCAAAAGCATCAATTCTTCGGTGCTCAGTTTTCTTTATCATCCAACTCTCACATCCATACATGACTACTGGAAAAACCATAGCTTTTACTAGATGGACCTTTGTTTGCAAAGTAATGTCTCTGCTTTTTAATATGCTGTCTAGGTTGATCATAACTTTTCTTCCAAGGAGAAAGCATCCTTTATTTTAATGGCTGCAGTCACCATCTACAGTGATTTTGGAGCCCCCCAAAATAAACTCTCACTATTTCCATTGTTTCCCCATCTAATTGCCATGAAGTGATGGGACTGGATGCTGTGATCTTAGTTTTCTGAATGTTGAGTTTTAAGCCAACTTTTTCACTCTCCTCTCACTTACATCAGGAGGTCTTTAGTTCTTTGCTTTCTGCCATAATTCTCTAGAATTCAATAAACATTTGATTTGTTAAAAATTCACCATCTCAGGCAAACAAGAAAACTCCCCTCATGGGAAAAAGTTTAAATGGAAATATTTTGACACAAATGAAAAACCCCTAAATTTTCTCAGATTGTTTGGATAACTGGGGACTAGGAGTTTCTAGAACTGGGTTCTTTTGTTTTCCACCTTCATAATCCCATCCTTAAAGAAACCTAGTAGTCACTATATACATACTTTGAAATGTTACGCTGTATGGGAAGTGTTGTTTTTCTTTATTTCCCTAATGAAATATTCTCTTTGTTTGAGTGGTCATTAACAGAAAGAGACATGGAGGCTCCTATCAATTTGTATTTGCACAGTAATTGAGATGGAGGAAATTCAACTTTTCCAGTTTTTTTTTTTTTAAGTGTTCTACTTTGCAGTTGATTTAACAGTGCATTTTATCATTGTTCTCCCATGAATGGAATGGGAGATAAATTTTTTCTCCTCTTTGAGTTACACCTTGATGGCTAATTATTTTAGGGAACAAATAACTTTTTCACATTTTCATCCTAACAGCATTTTAAAAACTGGGACATACTAGGAGTTAACTCAGTCACCTCATGCTTTCAATCCTGTGTTCTTCTATCCAATTACCTTTGCTTTATTATTGTAGTAGAAGGGGCCTAATACTATAAGGTGACATCAGTAATACTCACTGGCTTATCATCCAGACAATTCCTTCTGACAGCACCTTGATGCTATGACATGAATTCTGCACCTAACTTTCAGTTTCAAGGGCTTGTAGTTTTGTCAATATCCCTATGATAATCAGTCAGGAAGGCAGACTTATATTAATCAAAATCTCAAGAGAGCAAAATGTACATGTACTACTCTCCATTGAAGAACTTAATATCAAGTAGAACAGAATGTTCAAACTAGCTTTATCTTTTTATTCACTTTCAGACAGCTGCATATGATAACAACGAGAAAGTTGATTTTAATTAAAGTAGATATTTTTAATGGATTTTTACATAAGGCCTTAATAGTCTGTGCATTCATCTGTACAGTGAGTGAGTATATACAATAAGCATACCTAATATAATCTAATGACCATTATTCAGTGAGCCCCTATGATGGGACACTAAGGAATGAAGTGCCAGCTTCTCTTTCCAACTCTGGCCTTTCTGTGTTTCTTACAAACCACCTATCTTCAGTAAATATCCTTTTCCTTTTAATTTATTAACAGTATTGTCTTAGTCACAATTTAAAGATGTTTAATGTATTCATATTTTGATAGAAACTACACTCTCATCCCTTGATTAGGACCACTCCTTTTCAAGAAATAATTACTTAGGTTGATGTATTTCCACATGACTGATTTCATCTATTTACATGTTGATTTCCTTCAGTCTATTCGCAGACTTTAACACATTTCCAAGTTCTAAAGAAAACTGCTGCTGCTCTGTTACTTTTTGGAATGTGATTAAAAAGTCAGCCTTACTAAGCCATTAAAAAGAATACATTTGAATCAGTCCTAATAAGATGGATGAAACTGGAACCGATTATACAGAGTGGAGGTGGGAGGGGGGTTCATGTTCGGGAGTTCATGTAAAAAAATAAATAAATACAAAAAAAAAGTCAGTCTTTTTATCTATACTTCTCTTACAGTGTATACTTTCTTGCAATAATTTTCAATTTAGTTTCTATATTCAGTATTTTAAATATATCAATATATCATCTTTAACATGACCCAAAAATCTGAAGAAAAAGAATGTATATAGAGAAATATCTCCTGCTTTCACTTTGCTTTGTCTCCAGTTTTTCTTATTGAACTAACTCCATCCTAGAAACACCAATTAATTTCTTTTGTATCCTTCCATAGTTGATGGACAGATACAAATAAATGTTAATATATATCTGTTTAGTTTCTCTTATAAGTGTTAGGCTATTGTACACACTGATCTGTATCTTTTAAATTTGAATATATCATTTGGAAAACTTTTCAAATCAGTGTACAGAGGACTAATCATTATTTTTTAAAGTCATATAGCATTCCAATATGTTAACATAATTTGTTCCAACAATTCTTTATTAATATTAATTTTTTTCTGTTCTTTAACAACATGACAATGAATAATATAAACATATGTCATTTCATCCTTGTGCAAAAACTATACTTGCTATGCCAAAGAACATATACCAGTGTATTGAAGTACATATTGCCAAATTTTCTTCCAGGTGGTTTGCACCATTTTACACTCCCACCAGGAATTTATGAAAGTATATTTTGCACAAGTGTGTTAACAACTTCTGTGGTTATTGCCAATGTGTTACACGAAAATGGCATCTCATTGGAATATTAATTTACCTTTCTCTGTACGATTAGGAATAGAATTAAATTTATTCACTGAACAGATACTTATTAAATCCCTATTATGTGCCAGCTTTATTCAAGGTGATGGGAATATAAAAGTGAACTGAACATAAAAATTTATGAAAGTATATTTTGCACAAGTGTGTTAACAACTTCTGTGGTTATTGCCAATGTGTTACACGAAAATGGCATCTCATTGGAATATTAATTTACCTTTCTCTGTACGATTAGGAATAGAATTAAATTTATTCACTGAACAGATACTTATTAAATCCCTATTATGTGCCAGCTTTATTCAAGGTGATGGGAATATAAAAGTGAACTGAACATAAAAAGCATATATATGTATCTGACTATGCATGTAATCATATACATATAGTGAATTATTCGATGGTGATAATTGTCATGAAGAAATAAAAGTAGAATAAAGTGAAGGGAGAACGACAGTCAGGATAAACTTCATTGACAGAGTTACATTTTGGAAAAACTTTGAAGATGAGGGAGATAACTGGGAGAAGTGAATTCCAGGTCGAGGAAAGAGCCAGTGGGAAATCTCGAGGTGGAGAATAGTTGGCATTGTGGAGGAATTACAAGTTCAGTGTGACTGAAGTAGAACCAGAGAGGGGAGGAGTGATAAAAATTATTAGAGAGATAATGAGAAGCAGGAATGCACAGGGTTTTGGCACACAATGCAAAACACTTTGGCTTTCATTCTGGATAAATGAAAAGCCACTGAAAATATAAAGGTATATATTTTAAAGCTAACATATACTTCTAAAGGATCACTATAGATGCTACTAAGATTAAACCATACAGAGCAAGGGTGGAAGCAGAAAGATCAGTTCCAAGACTACTGCCTCAATCCTATCAAGAGATGATGGCAGACTGTTCCAGGGTTGAGTAATAAAACTGGGTTGTCAGATTCTGAATATATGTTCAAGATATAGTAAACAAGACTTCCTGAAAAAACTGGATATGTAGTGTAAAGGAAATAAAAAGCAAATTATTATTCCAACTTTTCTAGCTTGAGCAACTGGAAGGATGAAATTGCTATTATCTAGATTTTTTGTAAGATATATTTGTATTTCCCCTTTTTAAAAACTGAACTCTCTATTCATATTCTTTGCTTATTTTTCTATTGTGATTCTTGCTCTTTTTCTTAAGATTTTCTAGATTATCTATCCACTTATCTATGTAAAATAACCCCTTTATAGGTACAGACTCAAAATATATTATGCCAACTTATATTTTTCTTTGCTCATGCTACAATGCGGGAGACCGGGGTTCGATCCCTGGGTCAGGAAGATCCCCTGGAGAATGAAATGGCAACCCACTCCAGTACTCTTGCCTGGAGAATCCCACGGATGGAGGAACCTGGTGGGCTACAGTCCATGGGGTCGCAAAGAGTCAGACACGACTGAGCAACTTCACTTTCTCTCACTTTGCTCATGCTAGTTTTGCAGTGTTTTGGTTTTCTTCTGCTTGATTTTTTTTTTTTAGAGCATCCATTTTTGCTTGATTTTTTAAGGCATACAGATTTGTAAAATTACTCGAAATTATCCATTTTATTGGCTCCTGAATTTTTAGTCAGAATTAGAAATATTCTTGCTCCAAGATTAGGTATATGTTATCTTATGACTGGTTTTATGGTTTCATTTTTCACATGTGCATCTGTAATCCACTAGACATCCATCTGGTGAGGCATGACAAGCATAAATCCCACCATGTCTAGATGACCATTCAGTTGTCCTCAATAATTTATTAAATTCTCTATATTTTCTTCATTTATTATATATGCTGCCTTTCATAACTTAGATTTCTAAATGTAACTGGGTCAAATTCTGCCATCATATTCTATTCCTTTCATCTTCATGTCTGTTCATGACACACGGCTGTGTGTTCTTTATTTAGAATTTATATTTACTATTATAAATGGTAGCACTAAGCCCTAAGATCATTTCTCTGATCTTCATTTTCAAAAATTCCTGGTTATTTCTGTTAACTTACCATTTGATCTTTAGAAGTACCTTGGTTATTAGTTAAAACTATCAGCTCAGAGAACATTAACACCTTTATTTTTTTTTACTTCCTACCAGAATATTTTTATATTTGAATTTGTTTCAACTTTTTCCTTTATTTGCTTTTTTTGCGGGTATTTTAAACATTTCTCCACATGGGTCTTGAGCTTTCTTTGTTCTGTTTTGATTGTAAATGAGAGTTTTTCTTTTACCATATACCATCTAAGTTATTTGTTTTATTTTTATATTCACAAATGGTGTTGATTTCTGCATGCATGCATCCTAAGTTGCTTCAGGTATGTCCAACTCTTTGCAACATTATGGACCTACCAGGTTCCTCTGTCCATGGGATTCTCCAGGCAAGAATACTGGAGTGAGCTGCTGTGCCCTCCTTCAGGGGTCTTCCCGCTGCAGGGATCAAGCTCAAATCTGTCATTGGCAGAAGAGTTCTCTACCACTAGCACCACTTGGGAAACGCTAATTTCTATATACTGATTTCATATCCTATTACCTTACTGCCTTTTCACATTATTTGTATGGTTTTTCAATAGGTTCTATGGTGAATTTCAGTTTCATAATAATTTCAAGTGCCAAAGGGTGACAGTTTCACCTCTTTTCCTAATTTATGTCTAATTAGTAAGTAAACAAACGAAGGAACTCCACAACAGTTGTGAGAGGGATAAGCTTCTGTCATCTCCCTCTCCTGTTGCCATATTACAGAAGCCTATAAACTAGGTGGGGCATTATACACTTCTATAGCACTGAGGCGGGGAAGGCAATGGCACCCCACCCCAGTACTCTTGCCTGGAAAATCCAGTGGATGGAGTAGCCTGGTGGGCTGCAGTCCATGGGGTCGCTAACAGTCGGACAGACTGAGCGACTTCACTTTCACTTTTCTCTTTCATGCATTGGAGAAGGAAATGGCAACCCACTCCAGTATTCTTGCCTGGAGAATCCCAGGGATGGGGGAGCCTGGTGGGCTGCCGTCTATGGGGTCACACAGAGTCGGACACGACTGAAGTGACTTAGCAGCAGCAGCAGCAGCAGCATAGCGCTGAGGAACATTCTCTCAGAAAATTCTTCACAATGGTAACTATTTGTTTCCTGTTTCCTTCTATACTCTGAGTTTCCTAAATGTTATATTTTGCTCATATTTTATATTATTTCTCCAGGCACATAATGTTAATAAACAATACATACAAGTTAAATGAATGATTAGACAACTTAATGAAGATTATATGTCTTTACATAAAAACACTGTATAGTGATATTTAAAGATCTTTTTGTCTCTCTATATAACTGCTTCTTAGTTTAAGACACTTCACTATAGTAGAGCAAAGGGTTCAGAGGTCAACAAATCTTACTTCTTCACCCTCTGGCTATGTAATTTGAGGGCAGGGATGTCAACTTTATAATATTTAATTTGTGAAATGCAAAGGATGTATCATCAAGAGTTCTTTCAAAGAAAAAAAGATATTGCAAATGGAATGATGGCTACCAAATTAGAATTTTCCCCCTTCTCTTCAACATAGGCTCTTTAGGAGAATATTGATTATATATGATAGCACTTTTGTTCCGTTTCCCTGCATGTTCTAACTGCTGGCCTTTTGTCAGCATTGACACAAACTCACCCCCTCATCCATCTCTCATTCTTTCTCATGCAGCTTTTCCTACCTTCCCTTCTGAGTAGGCAATGCAGAGTTCTTCTCGAATGCATCACTTTGTACTTGTCTAACTCAAATGTCTATATGTTCTCCACTTCTTTCATTTATTAAGAACACTATTAATAATAAATCTCTCCTTTGAAAATAACTTTTTCACTATGATTCATTTAGCCTGAACCTTGTCATTTGGGATTTAAAAAGGAATCTCAAAACAAATAAGCCCCTTCCTACTCATTTGATGGGGACAAAATGGATGATTAATATGAAAAGAAATGTCTTGACTTGTAAGCAGTGCTGTCATTGAAATTTATTTCAGTTTCCTAAGGCATTTATTTTTCATTTCAATAAAGACTAAAACAGAAATCCATGCTCATGAAATCCTGTTTCAACAGACTGACTTTGGGGAGATGACATCTCTTCTTGCATGGCCCTTTCTCACCCAGCTTCTCATTCAATTCTGATCCACAGCAAGTTAGTGATTGTTCAGCAAAACTCACAGGGACTGGGAGGTGATGTTTCTAGGCTACAGTAATTAGGGTAGAATGGTTTGGAGAAACTACTGGAAAACTATGATGAAATGCCAGAAGCGCTGTGGCTTTATTAGGAAAATGCCAAACAGTGCTAACGGTGTCTGGAAAATAACATTATTGCTTTTATTCTGCACTCCAGAGGGAAAAATTAGCCAATTAAAACATTCAGTGCTATGAGTACCAAGCTGAGCATTCAGCTAAAAGATATGCCCAGAGATTATTTTATAATTCAGCACATTGCTCTTCAACCAGCATAATGGCCTAATAACCATAGTGGTACAGCAAGGAGGGGGCACAATTTTTTCTTCAAGACAAAGAATCCATCTATAGTGTAAGTCAGAATCAACATTTTATATCAAAGTAAATCAGCAGGGAGAAAACTGTGAATATAAATGATAGTATATAGAATGGAAACTAGAAAGAGAGAGAGGAATGGAGGGAGGGAAAGAGACAGGAAGGAATGTTTCAAGTAGATACTATTCAGGAAATGCTTGTGGTAATATTTCATCACCTTTCATTTTAAGCAAGGTTAAGTAGCTTTTTCTTTGTGTGCCTCACATATAATCATTTGCAAAAATGTCAATATCCCCCTTGTTATTATTTGACCTTTTGGGATGCTTAATGAAGAAATTAACAAGGTTTTTTTTTCCCCTCCTTGCCTATTTCTTTCTGTTTTACTGGTCCCTATCTTAGGGAAGCTGAGTTACATGAGAAAGATAAAGGAAATTAAGAAGTGGTTGCTTTCCCTTGCAGGTGAACGAACTTACTGCTTTCCTGTCTCTTCACAAGAAAATTTCATTCACAATATTAGCCATGATATGTGAAGAAGATAGTGGAGTAGGAAGACTCAGCACACCTCCTCTCACCAGAACATCAAAATTACAATTATTTACAAATCAACTATTAATGAAAAGACTGGAAACTACTAGGAAATATCTACAATGAAAGATATAAAGAAAGAACCACAAGGGTAGGAGGGAGAGAGTCACGGTACAGCCAATACCGACACGCCCACATTGGTGACCCATAAACAGGAGAGAAACTGTAGAGGTTCTCCTCAAGGAGTGAGGGGTCTGAGCTCCACACTGGGCTCCCGAATCCAGGGGTCTTGTGGGGAGAAAACAAACCCTCAGAATGTGTGTTTTTGAAGGCCAGTGGGGCTTACTTTCAGAAGACCCAGAGGGCTATGGGAATAGAGACTCCACTCTTAAAGAGCATACACAAAATCTCACAGTCGTTGAGACTCAGAGCAAAAATCTGAGAAGAGCCTGGTCAGACCTACCTTCTAATTGTGGACAATCTCCCAGACAGGCAACAGGCAATGGGAGCTCACCCTGGGGACACAGACACAGGTGGTGGGCATTTCAGGAGCCTCTTCTACGTGGACATTGGTGCTGGTGAGCATCATTTTGGAATCCTCCCTCTAGCTTATTGGCCTCAACCTGGCCTGGCCCAGCCCAAAGGGCTGTAGACACTAATACCAGGATGCCTCAGGTTATGCAACTAACTGGGCAGAACCCCACTCGCCAGCAGACAGGCTGCCCTAAGACCTTCTGACCCTACAGCTGCCCAGGACATGGCCCTGCCCATAAGATAGGCCAGGACATAGACCCATACAGCATTGCACAGATACTAGACCCAGGACCTCCAGGGCCCTGCAGCCAGAGATCCAGACACAGTTCCATCAGGGAGCAGGCACCCGTCCCAGAATCTCCTGGGCCCCAGCCCTGTCCACTACTAAGCCTGTTCACCCTTCAGGATCAGCCTTGCCCACCAGCAGGCAGACATTAGCCCCAGGACAACCATGGGTCAGCAGACAGCTGAGGCAGGACCCAGTCCACCCACTAACAGTCTGATACCAGCTCTGACACCTTAGGTCTCTGGCCTTCTAGATTCACTCTGCTCACCAATGGGCTGACAAAAGTGTCAAGACACCTTGGATCCTAAAAGAAACAGCCCTACCCACGAGCAGTCCTACGCTAACTCAGGGACCCCTGATTCCTGCATCCAGACCTAGGTCTGGCTCTATTTGCCAGTGGGCTGGAACTAGTCCCAGGATCTGCTCCACCTACTAGTAGGTAGGTACCAAGTATGAAAACTGGACAGCTACATGTAAAAGGATGAAATCAGAATATTTCTCACACCATATACAAAAATAAATTAAAAATGTATTAGGGACTTAAATGTAAAATTGAAAGCTATAAAACTCCTAGAAGAAAACATAGGTAGGATATTCTTTGATATAAATCTTAGCTATATATTTTTGGATCCATCTCCTAAAGAAAAGGGGGGGGGCAAATATAAATGGGACCTAAATAATCTAAAAGCTATCTCCTAATTTTTTTTTAGAATCTCATATTATCTTGGCTTAGGTAAACAAAAAATATAAGATGAAAAATATGTTATAATTATTGAGTTAAAATCATTTTGTCATGAAATAATACTTTTCATAATCCTTTCCAGATTCAATTATAAATATTTAATAAATAATCCATTTGGACTCTAACTCCAAAATGCACAACACATCAACATTGGTATAAATAATAATTCTTCCATAGACTATGTGATCATTTACCCTAAAGCTACAAGTTGAAGTCAGTAGTTTAATGAGTATTCTTCACAACATTTCTAGCAAATCATTTCTAGCCTATAGGACTTTAGTTTTCCACTCAGTAAATTAGGAAGCAGGAAAAAAAAAATCTGAGCTGTGTATTCAATTGTTTCCTACTTTGGGAATATGAATTGGCCAATTTGTTTTGAGTACTGCAAATTACAGAGCTAAATATCTCTTTGAATCACAGGAAGATCTAGTCCTCTGAGCAATTACTTAAATATATTCTATTCAAAAAGAAAAAGGAAAGTATAACCTCTCAGTAGGTAATGCATGATCCACAGAATAAAAACATTGAGCAGTACTCAAAGCACTCTAAAAAGTTTAGACTGGTTTTCATCATTGCTACTGGCAAGCATTTTGAATTCTTTCACTTTGACCTCTCCCTTCTGAATGAGAGCAAGAGGTCAGATGATCGTGGAAGAAGTAGTGGGACCTGAAGATACAAGACATGGCAGAGGATAGCAGTGTACAGGTTTCCAACTACCTGACAACAATGACCAACCTAGGTCATTTTTCTCCCTGTTTTGTGCTGGGATCCCTGGACCTCTCCAGTTTTACACTACCACCATCACCTAATGTTTATCAACCTGTGATTCTAATTTGAGGACTATGTTTCACCATAACGTTTCAATTGCCTAAGCAAGAAATAACATTAAGATGTAGAAAAATACATTTCACCAAAAGATGATCTGACAAATGCAACTGTTCAATATCTTGCATGAGGTTGAGAACTAGAATTAAGGATCTAGATTTAAAGCATAGTTCAGTTCAGTACAGTTGCTCAGTTGTGTCCGACTCTTTGCAACCCCATGAATCACAACACACCAGGCCTCCCTGTCCATCATCATCTCCCAGAGTCCACTCAAACTCA